>PVKV010005339.1:0-72269 GCA_004027835.1 Alouatta palliata
TTCCAATGGCTGTTTTTTGTGGGGGTGGGACCAGCTGAGCCTGATCACCTGGCTCCCTGCCTCAGAGCGTCTTTTTTAGTTGAATGGTCACTGTCTCCCAGGTGTTCCAGCCGCCTGTTGACAAGGCGCCGGGATCTGTATGATTTCCCGTGCGGTGACCCACTGCGCCGGCTGAAACCGCGGGTGCTGGCGTTTTTTTTGCCTGGGAAATCTCCTGGCCTGGCTGTCTGTTTCAGTCCCCTTTTTTAATCAAATGAATTGGCAGCTCTGCCTTCCCGGAGCTCCAATTCCCAGCTAAAAGGGCACCTGGACCCACGTCTTTTGTATTGGGAACCGCTGCGCCGGGGCGCCGCTCCAAATGGCGGGAGCGAAAATGGCCGCGCAGGCAAAAACAGCCGAGCCGGCGAAAACAGCTGCGCCGGTCAAACCAGCCGCGCCGGCCAAACCAGGTGCGCTGGCGACCCGTGGGGCTCCTCCCCCTGGGAATCTCCTGGTCTGCGGGCAATAAAAATGCGTCTGGGAATGTCGCGTCCACTCACCCTCCACGCTTTCACTGGGAGCTGCAATCCTCAGCTGCTCCTAATCGGCCATCCTTGAAGTTTTCTTTTTAACATTTTAACGTATTTTCTAAATTGTCTACCATGAATCTGCTTTTACCATTTGACAACAATGTGTATTTAAAAACAAATAGACATAATTTGGGGAGACATCAGGTTTTCAAAGTTTCAGTTCTGTGTTCTGAACACTCATAACGTGTACATTGAGCAGACATGATGCATGAGCCGCCATCCCAAAGTCATTTTATCTGTCACTATTCTTTTAAATGGATTCAGCAAGACCAGTTTTTCCCCATCCCTGGATAAGAACTCAGGCAGTCCTTTAACATTTCGGGTCACTAATGTGTGATACGCAGTGTCTCCACACAGAAACGGGCATTTCCAGTCCCCTGCAATATTCTAAACTCAAGGCTAGGGTAAGAGGAGGTGCCTCTCTTCCATCATCAAGGGCAGCTGCAGGTGGGGAGCCTGCTGTGAGTCAGGGGGTCAGGCAATGGGTCCTTCTCTCTCTCCCCATCCACTGTTCTCCACCTCCCCTAAACCCTCCAGTTTGTTCGCCATAGTTTGCGATGCCTGCAGGGTTGCTGGTTTCGTAGGGAGTAACTGGGAGACAAGAGAGGGCCGACAGGATTGAACTGTCTCTGCCACGAGTTGCCTTCTTGCTCTCCAGTCCTGGCAGATGTTCAGGGCCGAAGCCTTCTCTGGTAGAGGTTTGTGTGGGTTCCTCAGAGCCCTTCCTCCAGCCACCCACGCAAGTGGACACTTCCTGCTGGAAGTTCCCTAACTGGGGGAGATGCTTCTCCTGTGGCTCACTGTGGTTTGACCATGGCCTTGGGAATCCAGCAACACCTGCAGCTCTGTGCCCCTCCAGCTGGCCCTCTTGGACAAGACCTAAAGTAACCCACAATGGCTTTCTCACAGGTGCGGCCCCATTGCCTCTGCCCCAGCTCCTGGGGGAGAGGCCTCCTCCCCTCAGCCATCAGCAGAGCTGCCACATGGCTCACCCTTTCAATTTCTCAAATGGGAGTCACACACCAGCCTCCTGGGCCCCCTACCACATGGGACACACAGCTGCTGCCGTCAGTGACCCTCTTAGCAGCTTGAGGACAAGCGTCCCCGCTTTTCTTCCTCAGAAGCTGGGACTTGGAACGGATCAACGGCTTTCCCTAAAAAGTCCCTGCACAAATTCCTCCCATCTCCACACGTTCTGGCCTGCGATGTAGGTGAGGGTTAAAGCTTCTCACCAAAGACTGTAAAAGCTGGCCTCCTTACTTGGAACCTCAGGTTAGCACATGATCTTTCTCATCTGAGAGTCTTACCCAAAACTTCCATTTTTAAAATTGTTATTTTAATTTTTTTGTAGAGGCAGGGTCTCATCTTTTGCTCAGGCTGGAGCGCATTGGCACAATTATGACTGCAGCCTCAAACTCCCGGACTCAAGCGATCCTCCTGTTTCAGCCTCCCAAGTAGTTGGGGCCACAGGCATGTACCACCATACCCAGCTGGGTGTTAAATTTTTTGTAGAGATGATATCTCACTATGTTGCCCAGGCTCATCTCAAGCTTCTAGGCTCAAATGATCCTCCAGCCTTGGGCTCCCAAAGTGCTGGGGTTACAGGCATGAACCACTGTACATGGCTCGAAACTTCCATTTTTATATTCCATTATGTACTATATAATACCTCCCAGAAAGCCAACTGCAGCCCCACCCAGCCATAATTATTACTACATAATACATATTTTTATATTTATTACTAAATTTAATTTTAAAGAAAATAATATTACTTCATCCTTGAAAACTGTTTTTTGTTTGGAAAATTAAACAATGCAACTGTACTTTGTTTTTAGTCCATTCACTTAAAGAAATTAGGTGGCCAGGTCCGGTGGCTTATTCATGCCTATAATCTCAGCTCTTTGGGAAGCTGAGGCTGGCGGATCACCTGAGGTCAGGAGTTGAAGACCAGCCTGACTAATATGGAGAAACCCTGTCTCTACTAAAAATACAAAACTGAGCTGGGCGTGGTGGCATGCTCCTGTAGTCCCAGCTACTCAGGAGGCTGAGGCAGGAGAATCGCTTGAACCCAGTAGGTGGCGATTGTAGTGAGCTGAGATCACGCCATTGCATTCCAGCCTGGGCAATAAGAGCAAAACTCTGTGGAAAGAAACAATGAAAGAAAGGAGGGAAGGAAGGAAGGAAGGAAGAAGGAAGGAAAGAGAGAGAGAGAAAGAAGGAAGGAAGGAAGGAAGGAAGGAAGGAAGGAAGGAAGGAAGGAAGGAAAGAAAAAGAAAGAAAAAAAGGAAAGAAAAATTAGGCATTGAAGGGGTTACATCACTCTGCTTTAGAGTTAAAACTGGAAATGATAATACTTTTCATTTATATAGCACTTTAGAGTTTAAATAGGAGTGAGTTAAAATTGCTTATTTCACCACTTGATTGTTCAAAATGAGGAGACATGAAAGAACTGTTAAGAAAAAATGAAGCGACAAATAAGACAAATAAGGCATCCCTTTGTGTCCGCCTCAAACCCACAAGCAAGTGAGGAAGCACACAAAGGATTTTAAAACTTTGGAAGAAGATTTGTACCTTGGTCAAGATGACAGTTTTATTATTTATCTCAAATATTCTTCCTCATTGATAATCACGCTATTTAAAAATTTTTGGATTTTTCTTGTTCTTCCCTGGAAGGAGGCTTTCAAACTTGGGAAGAGTTAACCCATGCTCGCTGGTGTGAGTGGTGTGAAATGACTGCTCTCCAGTGCTTCCCACAGGCAGCCCGAGACCAGGTGGGGCTCCCCAGCGAGGGGTTTGCGGAGAATGTCGGTGCCTAAGCCACTCTATTACCCAGACAAAGCATGCTTTTTGACTTGCTGCCTTAATTTCATCTGCAGAGTGGAACGGGACTGCTTCCCACGGGGGCTAGTTCTATTATTCGGAATAAAGGCTTGTTAATGATGGAACTGCTGCTTTCAGTCACAAAAATAAAAGGTAACTTTAAAAATTCTTTCCACTTCCTGCTCCCCTTGCTGCTGCTGCTCCTTCTGTCCTCCCGTCCCCCTCTTCCCCTCTCTCCTCCTCTCCCTCCCTCCCTCTCTATTTTGTTCTCTACCTAAACCTTCCTCTCCAATTTTACTAGCGCAGCAGACATCTTAGCACTTGCCTGGCGGCTGAATTATGTTTTCCCCCTTGGGGAGAAAGCACTGGCAGTCAGAAACCAAAGTCCTCTATCGCCCATACCAAGTTCCTCCTTGTACCTGGGCATGAGGTGCAGAGAACCACAGGGAATCACTCAGCCTCTATGAGGAAGTGGGCTAACCTTAGACCCTGTCTCCCAATGACTTCATCTCTTAGCTCTGTCTACCTATGTAAGAAATTTGATGAGAGCAAATGGGTTTCCCTCTGAGTAACGTGGGACTTGTTGCACCCTCTTAGGCCCAGAGCCCCTCAGCCACAGTGCTGTGCTGCTTCCTGGCCTGTGTTGGGGGCATTCCTGCTGTTCATCACGCCCCCCCCAACCCCCACAGTCTGCGCCCAGGCATGCTCAGGCTTACCTGGTTTCCCACGGACACTTTTCACTTCAGGCTTGGTAGGTGTGGTGAAATCCATCTTTGCCATGTCTTTTAATGTGACCTGGATTTTTCAGACAAGATTGGGTGTGTTCAGGGTGGTATGGCCGTAGACACCGTGACCTGGATCTTTCAATACACTGTTGACTTATTATTTAGTTTCTTAGTTTTTTCATCCAAAAAATGTTTGCTGAGTGCTTCTACCCCTTTGAGTCCTGTGCCAGCTGCTAGCAGGGGCCCAGGAAAGGGTTCTAGCCTATACAGACTGTCAATCTCACAGAAGATCCCATGTGTCTCCTTCTGTCTCTGCCTACCGGCCTGCTAAGGATTTGGTGTACAAGATGCCTCTGGGGCTTATTCAAATCCTCTCAACCTCACTCACAGATTGTCCAACTACAGCTGCAGCCGCCAGATAGTGCAGGCTCTGATGGCTTTGTGAAGGTGCAGCCTGGTGGTGCCTTGAGTCCCAACAGGCCCGTGTCAAGCACCTCTCATGTCCCTTCCCAGGGCTTCCTGGATGCCATCCACAGCACCTGCTTAGCACTTGTGCATTTGTAACATGGATTTAACCCCTGTGGGGCCCCTTTGGCCAGTGTGTCACAAGAGCTCCCTTTTTTCATTGCTTTGTCAGGACAATAAATCAGAAGTCTGGCGGGCACTCTTGTCCAGCAAGAGGTTCCAACCTGCGTGGAGGGTGCGCAGAAATAAAGGGAGACAGAAAGCGGGGTCAGGAGGGTTGAGAAGTCAGTGCTCAACAACTGTATTTTTCAGCAGTTCAGTATTTATACCTTTTCTGGGCATTCTCTTACATCAGTGTTGCAATCAAGGGAAACATCATGTGCTCTAACCTTTCAGGAACTACAAAGTAACAATCACCATCTGTGTTCTCAATGCTTATACAGAGTGCTCGTAAACATGTTTATACTACCTCATTGTTTCTAGTGAAGGCCATCCATCTTGTTATCTTTTAACCCAGTTCTCCTTTCATCCTACTCATCTGGTCTCCTGGGGGCTCTGCAACTGGGCTCAACCTCCCGTATTGTGAAACTCGCTTTGCAAGACTTCACACTGGAGGGCTCCCAACACACAAGCAATACCACATCCTGGGAGATACTACAGTCAAAGATGATACCACCATCAAAGATGAAGGATGTAGGGGGTGTGAGCCCAATCATATCCTGGTAAATTATCTGGGTGGTCCCTTCACACCCCAGATGTCAGTGCCTAAGCCACTCCATTACCCGAACAAAGCACACTTTTTGACTTGCTGCCTTTTTGACTTGCAGATGCCAGTGAATTATACAAACATAAACAATTGGTAGCCTATGGCACCAGCTGTGCTGGATATGATGGCTTTATGGGAGCACATGGTCTCCTGTTTTGGCATGTGGCATGCAGCTATTGATCTGGCAAATGCATTTCTTTTCAATTATCATCAGTAAAAAGTATCAAAAGCAGCTTGCTTTTACAGGGAAGTACTCCAGGACTTTGTCAACTCTCCTATCCTTTGTCATAATAAAATCTATAGGGACATTGATTATCTAGACATTCCACAAGCCACCATGCCAGTTTACTTTATTGATATCATGCTTGGTGGACTTGCTCAGTACAAACTGGCAAGAACTCTAGATGCCCTAGTAAAATACGAGTGGCTGAGAGTGAGAGATAAACACCATGACGACGTAAGACTCCGTTACTTTGGTAAAGATTTTAGCAATCATGTGGTCTGGGCAAAGAAGGGAAAGCTGCCTCCAGAAAAGAAGCGGTTGCACCTTGCCTCCTCTACCAGTTAAAAAAAAGACGAGGCACTTCATGAGGCTCTTTGGGTTGTGGAGAGACTTGGAAATGCCACTCCCAACCATTTGTAGGGTGGCTTGGAAGGCCACTGGCTGTTCCTGTTTTTGTTTTTGTTTTGAGACAGGCTCTGACTCTGTCACCCAGGCTGGAGTACAGTGGCTTGATCACAGCTTACTGCAGCCTGGACCTCCCAGGCTCAAACAATCCTCTCACCTCAGCCTCCCAAGTAGCTGGGACCACAGGTGCCAGCTTGCATACCTGGTTAATTTTTAAAACTTTTTGTAGAGATGGGACCCCACTATGTTGTCCAGGCTGATCTTGAACTCCTGGGTTCAAGTGATCCTCCCACCTTGGCCCCCCAAAGTGTTGGGATTACAGGCATGAGCCACTGTGCCCAGCCTCAGGCCACCAGTTTTTAAGTGGGGTTCAGATCAAGAGAGGGCTCTGCAGTGGGCTCAGGCTACCCTTCCATTCAGGTGATATGAGCCAGCAGAAGCGATGCTGTTGGACGTATCTGTGGTGATGAGGAGGAGGCTGTATGCCAAGTCCTTAGGGTTCTGAAGTCGTGCCGTCCTGCAGCAGGGAACTACTTGCCCTTTGAAAAACAACTCCTGGTGTTCTCCTGGCCCTAGTAGGGACTGACTTCTTCTCCAGAGCACCAAGTACTTCTGTGATGGAGCTGACCATGGTGAGCTGGGGATACTCAGCCGTGCCACGTCAGAAGCTCCGAAGGTAATGCTGCATTCGAGGTTAGTCCTGAGCAGACCCAGAGGAGCTGAGTATTAATTACATAGACAGGTGGCCTGGAATCCCAAGGAAACGATCTCTATGGCAATGATGCCTCTGCCTCATCTCAACCCTGGGGCTTCGTTGGGGATTGGGGTTGGTGGAGGGAGGATAGTTTCCTCATGAGCTGGGAGGGGTAGACAAAATTCAGTGCTGGTTCACAGATGGTTTATCATGATATTTTGGTGCTAGCCATAAATAGATTGCTGCCACTGTTGGAAGTGGCCTTAAAAACAATGCTGAAAGAAGTTCTTCCCGTGGTGCAAGTGATATTCTCAATTGTACCCCTATGTGGAAAGTGGTCAGAGGTACAAATGTCTATAGATTAGTGGGCAGTGGCAAATGGCTTGGCTGCTCAGGGGCCAGATGGGGATATGACTGGTAGACTTGAACTCCATGTAATTAATGAAATTAAATGCAAGAAACATAGATGGCCTATTTTAGAGATACCTTAACCTTGCACAAAGAGATAAGAGCTGGTGAAGTCTACGATCTGTATACTTAGAGACGAATGTCGTAACTGCCCATGTGTTAGTAGCAAATTCAGCTACCTAATATCTACTGTCAGGAAAACGGATTCCTGCTTCTGAGAAATTGTTGCATCTGCCTCAAGTGAACACTTTCCTGTAGGGTGGTAGTCAACTTGGGATTTCATGGAACTTACAAAAGAGATTTGATTTTCTGCTTTGTGCCTGCCTATTAATAAATATTTATTTATTCAATATTATTTATGCATGTGTAAGAATTCCATTTGAGCCATGTTTTCCTCTTCTTTCCTTTTTTTTTATTTTTCCTTTTTTTTTTTTTTTTTTGAGACAGAGTTTGCCCAAGCTGGAGAGCAATGGTGCAATCTTGGCTCACGGCAACCTTTGCCTCCTGGGTTCAAGTGATTCTCCTGCCTCAGCCCCTCTAGTAGCTGAGATTACAGGCATGTGTCACCACCCCCAGCTAGTTTTTATATTTTTAATAGAGATAGGGTTTCACCATATTGGCCAGACTGGTTTCAAACTCCTGACCCTTCACAATCCACCTGCCTCAGCCTCCCAAAGTGCTGGGATTATAGGCATGAGCCACCACACCTGGTGGGACATGTTTTCATGACAGTTTAGCACCAACTGTAGGCAATCTTGACTCACTTCAGATATTTTGGTGGCTACCATTATTTGCCTAAGAGTCCTGCATGCCCACATTAGCTTAGGAAGCTTGCAACACAAACAACTGGGCGTGGGTTAGAGTCCTGGTCCTGATCCAAACAAATATCAAATTTATTATTACAGCAGAAAAGTAATTACGACAGTGCAGTACTGTTACAGGGATAAATTAACAAACAGGTCAGGAAAACGTTCCCAGAAACATAGATATGGATGTTTGGTTTGTGGCAGAGATGTACCACAGAACAGTGAGGGGAAGGCTATATTTTTAAAGAACAGTTCCAGGAGAATTGGGCATCCATATGGCCACAAAATGAAATTAGGCCCCCATCTCACACCATCCATCAGAATAAATTCCAGGTGGATTAAAGCTTATATATAAAGACAAAACTATAAAAGATTTACAAGTTTGTTTGAAAGAAAATCTTCATGATTTGTTGTACAAGACAAAAAGAGCTCTAATCATACGGAAAAGTGCAATAAGTTGACTACATTTAAAAAGAAGAATTTCTGTTCGTCTAGAATATATAAAGAATGATCACAAATTAAGAAGAAAAAGACCACCCTGTTTTTTTTTTTTTTTAATGGGCAACATACTTGAACAAGCATTTTACAAAAGAGGAATTCCAAATGTCAGTTATCTGACGAAAACGGGCTCAACCTCCAGTGAAATACAGCTTTACACTGATCAGACGGGAAAAAGTGGACTTGTACTGCAATGCTGCCTGTGTCGTAAATTCAAACACACACATCTCTATTTCTGTACACTCAGTTCTGTTTTAGAGACCCTCCATTTTACCAGTTTAGAGAATAAACCCCTGTCTTATGTTGAGATGGAAAAGGGGGAGTTTCTACTGCACTGAATCAGGAAAAGGGTTGGGAATTTTTTGTTTTTTTGAAACATACAACCAATTTTCCTATTTATCTGTCAATTCTAGCAGTATCTGGGCTGCAATTCCTGAGTCCTTTGGCGGGTTTTGTGCTGTCTGTGATGTTGCTTCTCAGCTTTCTCTACAGCTGGCTTAAGTAAATTTCCTTGGGTTACTGGGTCATGTATAACTCTTCCATCTGCTTCTAGTATCTAAATGTTGCTGTTGTCTCCTTTCCATCCTTACGGGATTATTTTCTTTAAAAACCAAACCCAAGCCCATTATTATTCTCTTAGTGGGATTTCAGGAGGAAGAGTATGTCTACAAATATGCACAGATTAATTTCCTGTCTCTGAATTAATGTTATTTAGATAAATGTTTCTAAAATAAGTTTAACAAGAATCATAACATGGAGCTGCTCATTCAGTTTGTCATGGTCAACAGAATGCAAAGAGCCGGATGAGAATAAACGTTTTTATTGATTGGTGAAAAAAGTTATCTACATCAAATAAATGAAAGTAAAATAGCATAAAATATAAATGATCAGTAACAATAATTAGGTTCTTCAAGTCAGAGTTGGTTGAAAAATCTCTGCATTGAAAATCTGTATAGCATTTCCGGTGCATAATTGCTCCAAGATACCAATTTCTAGAAATGCTCACTGGATTTTGTAGTGACATTGTAGACTTTGAGTAATTTTAAAAAAATTTTTATTTTGAGAAGCTGTGTTCTCCACAGGTGACTGAAAATGGCAGGGTTAAATAGATTTTGTGGGTCGCAAAAACTCTTAGAGGGCAGGAAGGGCAAAAGAAAAAGAGAGTGAAATCAGAGCTTGGGAGCCAGAGCCTCCCTGTGGCATCTGGAACCTGGGGAGATGCGGCCACTGCATGGGTCCCACCTGGGGCAGGGAGGACAGGGGAGCTGAATTCTGATTTCTCTCTTCTTCCCCAGTCTTCTCCAGTCTTCTGTCGTTGTTTCCTATTGGTTTATTCTGGCCAGACTCCTGGAGTCAGGGAGCCTGGGAAATGCGGTGGCCAAAGTCATTTCTCTGAGCTGGCAGATCAGGGGAAAGGCAATGTCACAGGTTGGGTTTCTTAGGAAACTGACTTGGAGATGGAGATGAGCATGCCTGGGGTTTTATCAGAGTATGATCTTGAGATCAGCACCTGTGGCAGGAAGGCAAGGACATAGGACGGTGCAGGGTGTGAAGGTAAACTGCTATGCTTACTGGATGCGATGCTTATTGGAGGCCACACCAGCTCTATGGAGCTTCTTAAACTAGCGTGGGGCCCTCTAGAGTGGTCCAAGAGGGAACAGGCTGTCCTGGAACACAAGTGAGACTTTGAGCAAGGTGGCTGTCTTCAGCTGGAGCAATCCCTTTGGGGGACCACAGCCAGCAGTGGAGGGAGAAATGCCTTCCTCCTTGAAGGGGAGTCCAGACAGCTGGCCACAGTGGCCATCATGGGCAGGGAATGGATGTGAAAGCAATGTCTGCACATTGTTGAGTTTCGAAAAACATATGTTACTGGGCAGGCGTGGTGGCTCAAGCCTGTAATTCCAGCACTTTGGGAGGCTGAGGCAGGCAGATCACTTGAGGTCGGGAGTTTGAGAGCAGCCTGATTAACATGCTGAAACCCCGTCTCTACTAAAAATACAAAAAAATTAGCTGGGCATGGTGGCATGCACCTGTAGTCCCCTGTAGTCCCTGCTACTCGGGAGACTGAGGCAGGAAAATCACTTGAACCCAAGTGGCAAAGGTTGCAGTGAGCAGTGATCACGCCACTGCATTCCAGCCTGAGCAACAGGAGTCTCCGTCTCAAAAAAAAATAAAAAATAAAAAACTGCTGAAATGTATGATGTGAAAGTTCAATTTGCCTTTTTCACTTAATACTGTACATTATTTACACATTTCCATGTCCCAGCCTGTAGATCTACCTAAATTAAAATAAAATGTGCATATTCAAATAAATTTATTGATAAAATAAGAAAATCTTTATAAAATAGTATCACATGCAAAATGATGAAGCAAAATTGTACGTAGAATCATTTCCCAATTATGCAAATATCTGGGTTGAGTGCGTAGAGGCATTTAAAGCAATGAAAATAAAAGAAGATAGACCAAAAAGTTTAAACAGTGGAAATTTTGTGCTAGAATAATATGGATTCGTGCCTATTTCTCTATTTTTTCTTTCCAATAAATGTTCTATGCAAGAATAGTTTTAGTTTTACAGAAAAGTCATGTAGCTGGTACAGCTTCGAGTATCCTTCACATCCAACTTTTCTGTCATTTACATCTTAACAGTAGTATGGCACATTTATTACAATGAATGAATCAATGATGATACATTATTATTAAGTAAAATCTAATTTTATTCAAAATTTAAAAACAAAGCAAAACAAAAATGCTGAGAAATGTGGCTGATAAGTTATCGCTGCAAATACATTGCAATTCTTCAACAGGGTTCATAGGCATTGGAAAATCACGGCTGGGCACAGTGGCTCATGCCTGTAATCCCAGCACTTTTGGAGGCCACAGCGGGTGGATCACCTGAGGTCAGGAGTTTGAGGACAGCCTGGCCAACATGGTGAAATCCCATCTCTGCTAAAAATTCAAAAATTAGCCAGGCGCGGTGACACATGCCTGTAATCCCCGCTACTTGGGAGGCTGAGGCAGGAGAGTTGCTTGAACCCAGGAGGCAGGGGTTGCAGTGAGCCGAGATATCTGGGCAACAGAGTGATACCCCGTCTCAAAAAAAAAAACAAAAGAAAAAAGAAAAAAATCACCCACGTTAATTAGTCTTCATGTCAATATTCTATTACTTTAACATTCCTTGCCATGTTTATCCACCAATTTCAACTGTAAATTTAACTTAGTTGCAGAAATTGATGCTTATTATAATCTTCAAATTATGTATGACTTAAAATTATAAGAACTATTACTTAGCTTTATAATATTATAAAACTTCCTTTTAAGGATATTATTGTATTTAATATGAGAAAAATAATTAATTTTGAAATTTAATGTTGGGTCATAAATTGTGAAACCTGTAATCAAAATGAGTATTCTTCCTCCTTTTTCTAGTATTTTCTACATTTGAAAAGTTGGTTTCAGTGTCAGAAAACTCTGCAATTTGTTTCACATCAGTAACATATTTTTCAAAATAAATATTACTGCATTTTTTCTTCAAAGAACTTCTCAATTCCTTTGATGCTTTTATGATCATTAGTACATTAAATTTTTGTTACTGTGTCACTTTGCTTATAACATTCATTTTACTTAAAACTTGATCCCAGATAAGTACTGAGCAAATGCAACTTAAAGTAGGTATTTTTAAAAAGCATAACTTTGGCTTGCATTCTAGAATATGCATCTTTATTTATACTTTCAAAAATTTCTGTGTGGGTTAATCTGAGGCCTGTCATCAACCTTGCATTCCCATTGAGATTTAACAACATTATCAAATTTATGTTTGGCAAATGTCTTCTCTCTTTTTTTTTTTTTTCTTTTTGAGACAGGGTCTTGCTCTGTCACCCAGGCTGGAGTGCAGTGGCATGATCACAGCTCACTGCAGCCTCAACCTCCCAGCCCCAAGTGATCCCCCTGCCTCAGCCTCCCAAGTACCTGGGACTACAAGTGCACACCACCATGCCTGGGTAATTTTTTATTTTTCTGTAGAGATAAAGTCTTCCTATTTTGCCCAGGCTGGGCTTGAACCCCTGGGGTCAAGTGATCCAGCCTCGCAAAGTGCTGAGATTACAAGTGTGAGCCACTGTGTACCATCAGGTGTTCTTTTTTTAAATTCTTTTTTTTTTTTTCCTTTTATAGGTAGAATCTCTCTCTGTTACCCAGGCTGGAGTGCAGTGCTGCAAACATAGCTCAATGAAGCCACGAACTCCTGACCTCAAGTGATCCTCCTTCTTCAGCCTCCCAAGTAGTTCACACTACAGACATGCACACCACACCTGGCTAATTTTTAAAGTTTTTTCTAGAGGCCAGGTGTGGTGGCTCACGCCTGTAGTCCTAACACTTTGGGAGGCTGAAGCGGGCGGATCACCTGAGGTCAGGTGTTCAAGACCAGCTTGGCCAACGTGGTGAAACCCCATCTCTACTGAAAATACAAAAATTAGCTGGGTGTGGTAGCACATGCCTGTAATCCCAGCTACTCAGGAGACTGAGGCAGGAGAATCACTTGAACCCAGAAGGCCGAGGTTGCCGTGAGCTGAAATCATGCCACTGCACTCCAGCCTGGGTGACAGAGACTCTGTCAAAAAGAAAAAAAAGTTTATTTGAAGAGATGAGGCCATGCTAGGTTACCTAGGCTGGTCTTCACTGCCTGAGGGAGAAGGATCACTTGAGCCAAGGGGATAAGTCTTGAGTCTTTGAGATAGAATAAAATAACGGTTACAGACGTGAACCACCACCCGGCCCAAGCATGTTCTTACTACACCCCAATATTCACAGCAAAGTAGTTGTGTAGTTCTCGGATATTAACAAAAATTTCAGTGTCACAAAAAAAGTTTTTGTTGCAGTGTTCACCAACATGTTTAAAAATGTGCAAATCAAGAAATATAGGATGCCCCAGAATTTTTTGTGTGGTTCTGCTCTTGCAGCCTATTTTATTTTCTAGGCATATTTATGGCCTATCAAGCATTTACTAATCCAGTTTTGGTATTAGTCTTTGAAAAATGACATAAATTCTTATTAGCCATGTCATCTCCTCCGCAGAATCCTACAATGTGCTCACACACAGAATATTTGCATCTTGGAAATCCAGAAGTAAAGCAATAATTATGTGCTCTGCGTGGCTACATATGGGATTTTATCTAAAACGAATGTGTAGCATTTTACATTTCTTACCTTACTAAACTTAGTTCATTCACCACTTCTTTTTTTTTTTTTTTTGAAACGGAGTTTCGCTCTTGTTACCCAGGCTGGAGTGCAATGGCGCGATCTCGGCTCACCGCAGCCTCCGCCTCCTGGGTTCCAGCAATTCTCCTGCCTCAGCCTCCCGAGTAGCTGGGACTACAGGCATGTGCCACCATGCCCAGCTAATTTTTGTATTTTTAGTAGAGACGGGGTTTCACCATGTTGACCAGGATGGTCTCGATCTCTTGACCTCGTGATCCACCCGCCTCGGCCTCCCAAAGTGCTGGGATTACAAGTGTGAGCCACCGCGCCCGGCCCATTCACCACTTCTACTGCACTTTTATGTGGTTTTGTGTTTTATTCCCTAAAGTGTAATTTTCACATTGATCCTTATATTCTGTGTAAATGTTCAGTTATAATGTTATTAAATTTTGGTATTGTTGCTACCAAATGGAGAAAATTGCCAGTATCGTATCCATAAAAGCTCATAATCCCCTGAGCACTAGACATCATCTGCAGAAAAAAACTGTGTTGTGTATATTGTGCATTCAATGTGCCGATATATTTTTCATTTTCTGCCCTATGGCTTAGACTATTACTTTTTTCCCTAAATTCTTACTTTTATTATTATTATTATTATTATTTTATTTTATTTTATTTTTTTGAGACAGAGTCTCACTCTGTCACCAGGCGCCAGGCTGGAGTGCAGTGGCGCGACCTCGGCTCACTGCAACCTCCGCCTCCCCGGTTCAAGCAATTCTCCTGCCCCAGCCTCCCAAGTAACTGGGACTACAGGCACGCACCACCACGCCCAGCTAATCTTTTTTTTTATTTTTAGTAGAGACGGGGTTTCACCATGTTGACCAGGATGGTCTCGATCTCCTGACCTCGTGATCTGCCCGCCTCGGCCTCCCAAAGTGCTGGGATTACAGGCGTGAGCCACCACGCCCGGCCTATTATTATTATTATTATTATTGAGATGGAGTTTTGCTCTTGTCACCCAGGCTGGAGTGCAGTGGTGTGATCTCAGCTCATTGCAACCTCTGCCTTGCAGATTCAAGTGATTCTACTGCCTTGGCCTCCGAAGTAGCTGGGATTACAGGTGCCCACCACTGCGCCCGGCTAATTTTTGTATTTTTAGTAGAGACAGGGTTTTACCATGTTGGCCAGGCTGATCTCGAACTCCTGACCTCACATGGTCCACCGCCTTGGCCTTCCAAATGCTGGGATCACAGGCATAAGCCACTGTGCCTGGCCTACTTTTAAATACTTAATATTATTGAAGATGTACATTTCACTTGCTTCATGTTTACCACGCACATGTGACAACTGCTGATAATCTTTACATCCATTCTCATACTTCAGTGAACTAATTTTTTTTTTCCTAGAGAGTTTGCAACACAGACAATATACAGAGTCTATGGGATAGAAATAAGGAATATCTATTGATATCTTTTCTCCACTTGGGAAGAGCTTGTGTATAGGAAGTTTCTAAATCTTTCTACCTGTACTACTTTCAGAATGTTTCTAGTAAAAGTTTTCAAAAGGGTCTGGCTTTTAATGTTCAATCACATGTCCATGTACTTGGCTGGGCAGAAAACACATTTGGTTTAATGCATTTTCTTAAAAAAAAATCTTCCCCTCGTTTTTCTAGATATTAATCAGTTATGATTGACATGGAATCAAAGAGTTTTATCACATGCTTCTCATCGGTAATATAGCCCTAATACGGTCTTCTCTGGAGTTGCTTCATTTTCTTACATTTTACTTGCTTTCTTCAAAGATTTACTTAATGATCAAAGTACTTGTAATCGTTTGTGGTTTTGTTTTCTGTTTTCTGACCCTGATGACTAAATTTTTGTTCTTGCCATCTTGGGGGAAATGATAAAATAGTTTAGTTTTTCATATTAGGGTTTTTTTTTTTTTTTTACCTGAGTTTTGTTTTTTTTTTTAATACTTTAAGTTCTGGGATACATGAGCAGAACATGCAGGTTTGTTACATAGGTATACATGTGCCATGCTGGTTTGCTGCACCCATCAACCCATCATCTACATTAGTTATTTCTCTGAATGCTATCTCTCCCCTAGCTCACCATCCCCAACAGGCCTGGTGTGTGATGTTCCCCTCCCTGTGTCCATGTGTTCTCATTGTTCAATTGCCACTTATGAGTGAGAACATGCAGTGTTTGGTATTCTCTTCCTGTGTTAGTTTGCTGAGAATGATGGTTTCCAGCTTTATCCATGTCCCTGCAAAGGACATGAACTCATCCTTTTTTATGGCTGCATAGTATTACATGGTATATATATATGCCACATTTTCTTTATCCAGTCTATCATTGATGGGCATTTAGGTTGGTTCCAAGTCTTTGCTATTGTGAAGAGTGCTTCAATAAACATACGTGTGCATGTATCTTTATAGTAGAATGATTTATAATCCTTTGGGTATACACTCAGTCATAGGATTGCTGGGCCAAATGGTATTTCTAGTTCTAGATCCCTGAGAAATTGCTGCACTATCTTCCACAATGGTTGAACTAATTTACATTCCCACCAACAGTGTAAAAACATTCCTATTTCTCCACATCCTCTCCAGCATCTGTTGTTTCCTGACTTTTTAATGATAGTCATTTTAACTGGCGTAAGATGGTGTCTCATTGTGGTTTTAATTTGCATTTCTCTAATGACCAGTGATGATGAGCTTTTTTTCAGATGTTTATTGGCTGCATAAATGTCTTCTTTTGAGAAGTGTCTGTTCATATCTTTCACCCATTTTTGATGGGGTTGTTTTTTTCTTGTAAATTTGTTTAAGTTCTGGAGGTTAGCCCTTTGTCACATGGATAGATTGCAAAAATTTTCTCCCTCTGTGTAGGTTGACTGTTCACTCTGATGATAGTTTCTTCTGCTGTGCAGAAGCTCTTCATTTAGTTGGATCCCATTTGTGAATTTTGGTTTTTGTTGCCATTGCTTTTGATGTTATAGTCATGAAGTCTTTCCCCATGCCTATGTCCTGAATGGTATTGCCTTGGTTTTCTTCTAGGGTTTTTAAGGTTTTGGTTTTTAAGTCTTTAACCCATCTTGAGTTAATTTTTGTATAAGGGGTAAGGAAGGAGTTCAGTTTCAGTTTTCTGCATATGGCTAGCCAATTTTACCAACATTTATTAAATAGGGAATCCTTTCCCCATTGCTTGTTTTTGTCAGGTTTGTCAAAGATCACATGGTTGTATATGTGTGGCATTATATCTGAGGCCTCTGTTCTGTTCCATTGGTCTATATATCTGTTTTGGTACCAGTATCATGCTGTTTAGGTTACTGTAGCCTTGTCATATAGTTTGAAGTCAGGTAGCATGATGCCTCCAGCTTTGTTCTTTTTGCTTAGGATTGTCTTGGCTACATGGACTCTTTTTTGGTTCCATATAAAATTTAAAGTAGTTTTTCTGATTCTGTGGAGAAAGTCAATGGTAGCTTGATGGGGATAGCATTGAACCTATAAATTACTTTAGGCAGTATGGCCATTTTCACAATATTGTTTCTTCCTAATCATGAGCATGGAGTGTTTCTCCATCTGTTTGTGTCCTCTCTTATTTCCTTGAGCAGTGGTATGTAGTTCCCCTTGAAGAGGTCCTTCACATCCCTTGTTAGTTGTATTCCTAGTTGTTTTTTTCTCTTTGTAGTAACTATGGATGTGAGTTCACTCGTGATTTGGCTGTCTATTATTGGTGTATAGGAATGTGTGTGATTTTTGCACATTGATTTTGTATCCTGAGACTTGCCGAAGTTTTTTATCAGCTAAAGGAGATTTTGGGCTGAGCCAAATGGGTTTTCTAAATATACAATCATGTCATCTGCAAACAGAGACAATTTGACATCCTCTCTTCCTAATTGAAATAAGGGTATTTCCTAAAAGAAATAATTTCCTAAAAGAAATACCCTTTATTTCTTTCTCTTGCTTCATTTCCCTAGCCAGAACTTCCAATACTATGTTGAATAAGAGTGGTGAGAGAAGGCATCCTTGTCTTGTGCCAGTTTTCAAAGGGAATGCTTCAGTTTTTGCTCATTCGGTATGAAATTGGCTGTGGGTTTATCATAAATAGCTCTTACTATTTTGAGATATGATCCACCGGTACCTAGTTTATTGAGAGTTTTTAGCATGAAGGAGTGTTGAATTTTGTTGAAGGCATTTTCTGCAACTATTGAGATAATCATGTAGTTTTTGTCATTGGTTCTGTTATGTGATGGATTACGTTTATTGATTTATGTATGTTGAACCAGCCTTGCATCCCAGGGATGAAGCCAACTTGATTGTGGTAGATAAGCTTTTTGATGTGCTGCTGGATTCAGTTTGCCAGTATTTTGTTAAGGATTTTCACATCGATGTTTATCAGGGATATTGGCTTGAATTTTTTGTTGTTGTTGTGTCTCTGCCAGGTTTTGGTATCAGGATGATGCTGGCCTCATAACATGAGTTAGGGAGGAGTCCCTCTTATTCTATTGTTTGCAATGGTTTCAGAAGGAATGGTACCAGCTCCTCTTTGTATCTCTGGTAGAATTCGGCTGTGAATGTGTCTGGTCCTGGGCTCTGTTTTGGTTGGTAGGCTATTAGATACTGCCTCAATTTCAGAACTTCTTACTGTTATATTCAGAGATTCTACTTATTCCTGGTTTAGTCTTGGAAGAGTGTATGTATCCAATAATTTATCCATGTCTTCTAGATTTTCTAGTTTATTTGCATAGAAGTGTTTATGGTATTCTCTGATGGTAGTTTGTATTTCTGTGGGATCAGTGGTGATGTCCCCTTTATCATTTTTTACTGTGTCTCTTTGAATCTTCTCTCTTTTCTTCTCTATTAGTCTGGCTAGTGGTCTATTTATTTTGTTAATCTTTTCAAAAAACCAGCTCCTGGAGTCATTGATCTTTTTGAAGGGTTTTTTGTGTCTCTATCTCCTTCAGTTCTGCTCTGATATTAGTTATTTCTTGTATTCTGCTAGCTCTTGAATCTGTTTGCTCTTGCTTCTCTAGTTCTTTTAACTGTGATGTTAGGGTGTCAATTTTAGATCTTTCCCACTTTCTCCTGTGGGCATTTAGTGCTGTGACTTCTCCTCTAAACACTGTTTTAGCTGTATCCCAGAGATTCTGGTACATTGTGTCTTTGTTCTCATTAATTTCAAAGAACGTCTTTATTTCTGCCTTAATTTCATTATTTACCCAGTAGTCACTCAGGAGCAGCTTGTTCAGTTTCCATGTAGTTGCGCAGTTTTGAGTGAGTTTCTTAATCCTGAGTTCTAATTTGATTGCACTGTGGTCTGAGAGACTTTGTTATGATTTTTGTTTTTTTTGCATTAACTGAGGAGAGTTTTACTTCCAATTATGTGGTCAATTTTAGAATTAATGTGATGTGGTACTGAGAAGAATGAACATTCTGATGATTTGGGGTGGAGAGCTCTATAGATATCTATTATGTCTGTTTGGTCCAGAGCTGAGTTCAAGTCCTGAATATCCTTGTTAATTTTCTGTCTCATTCATCTGTCTAATATTGACAGTGGAGTGTTAAAGTCTCCCAGTATTATTGTTTGGGAGTCTAAGTCTCTTTGTAAATCTCTAAGAAATTGCTTTATGAATCTGGGTGCTACTGTATTGGATGCATATATATTTAGCTCTTCTTGTTGTATTGATCCCTTTACCATTATTTAATGCCCTTCTTTGTCTTTTTAAAATTTTTGTGGTTTAAAGTCTGTTTTATCAGAGACTGGGATTCCCACTCCTGCTTTTTTTCGCTTTGGTAAATCTCCCTCCATCCCTTTATTTTGAGCCTATGTATGTCTTTGCATGTGAGATGGGTCTCCTGAATACAGCACACCAATGGGTCTTGACTCTTTATCCAATTTGCCAGTCTGTGTCTTTTAATTGGGGCATTTAGGCTGTTTACATTTAAAGTTAATATTGTTATGTGTGAGTTTGATCCTGTCATTATAATGCTAGCTGGTTATTTTGCCCATTAGTTGATGCAGTTTCTTCATAGTGTCAATAGTCTTTACAATTTAATATGTTTTTGCAATGGCTGGTACTGGTTGCTCCTTTCCATATTTAGTGCTTCCTTCAGGAGCTCTTATAAGGCAGGGCTGGTGGTGACAAAATCTGTCAGCATTTGCTTGTCTGTAAAGGATTTTATTTCTCCTTCACATATGAAGCTTAGTTTGCTAGATATGAAATTCTTGGTTGGAAATTCTTTTCTTTAATAATGTTGAATATTGGCCCCCACTCTCTTCTGGCTTGCAGGGCTTCTGCAGAGAGATCCACTGTTATACTGATGGTCTTCCCTTTGTGGGTAACAAGACCTTTCTCTCTGGCTACACTTAACATTTTTTCCCTTCATTTCAACCTTGGTGTTGACACATAATGTGTCTTGCGGTTGTTCTTCTCAAGGAGTATTTTTGTGGTGTTCTCTGTATTTCCTGAATTTGAATGTTGGCCTGTCTTACTAGGTTGGGGAAGTTCTCCTGGATAATATCCTGAAGAGTGTTTTCCACCTTGGTTCCATTCTCTCTTTCACTTTCAGGTACACCAATCAAACATAGATTTGGTCTTTTCACATAGTCCCATATTTCTTGGAGGTTTTGTTCATTTCTTTTCATTCTTTTTTCTCTAATCTTGTCTTCACACTTTGTTTCATTAAGTTGATTTTCAATCTCTGATATCCTTTCTTCCACTTGATTGATTCAGTTATTGATACTTGTGTATGTTTAATGAAGTTCTCGTGCTGTGTCTTTTAGGCTTATGTTTTTCTCTAAGCTGGTTATTCTAGTCGGCAATTCCTCTAACCTGTTTTCAAGGTTCTTAGCTTCCTTGTATTGTGTTGGAACATGCTCCTTTAGTTCGGAGGAGTTTGTTATTACTCACCTTCTGAATTTTTCATCAGTTTTGTTCCCTTACTGGCAAGGAGTTGTTATTCTTTGGAGGAGAAGAGGCATTCTGGTTGTTGGAATTTTCAGCCTTTTTGTGCTGGTTTTCCTCATCTTTATGGATTTATCTACCTTTGGTCTTTGATGCTGGTAACCTTCGGATGGGGTTTCTGTGTGGACAGTCTTTTTGTCGATGTTGATGCTATTTCTTTCTGTTTGTTAGTTTTCCTTCATCAGTCAGATCCCTCTGCTGTAGGTCTGATGGAGTTTTCTGGAGTCCTCTCCAGACTCTGTTTGCTTGGGTATCACTAGCAGAGGCTGCAGAACAGCAAAGATTGCTGCCTGTTCCTTCCTTTGGAAGCTTTGTCCCAAAAGAGCACCCACCAGATGCCAGCCAGAGATCTCCTGTATGAGGTGTTTGTCGACCCCTGCTGGGAGCTGTCACCCAGTCAGGAGGAATGGGGGTCAGGGACCCACTTTGGGAGGCAGACTGTCACTTAGCAGAGTTTCAGCACTGTGCTGGGAGATCTGCTGCTCTCTTCAGAGCTGGCAGGCAGGAATGTTGAAGTCTGCTGAAGCTGCGCCCACAGCTGCCCCTTCCCCCTGGTGCTTTGTTCCAGGGAGATGGGAGTTTGATCTATAAGCCCTTGACGGGGTCAGCTGCCTTTCTTTCAGAGATGCCCTGCCCAGAGAGGAGGAATCTAGAGAGGCAGTCTGGCTACAGCAGCTTTGTCATGCTGCGGTGGGCTCTGCCCAGTCTGAACTTCCCAGTGACTTCGTTTACACTGTGAGGGGAGAACTGCCTACTCAAGCCTCAGTAATGGTGGATGCCCCTCCCCCCACCAAGCTCAAGGGTCCCAGGTCAACTTCAGACTGCTGTGCTGGCAGCGAGACTTTCAAGCCAGTGGATCTTAGCTTGCTGAGCTCCATGGGGATGGGATCCACTGAGCTAGACCATTTGGTCCCTGGCTTTAGTCCCCTTTCCAGGGGAGTGAATGCTTCTGTCTCACTGGCATTCCAAGTGCCACTGGGGTATTAAGAAAACTTCAGCAACTAGCTCAATGTCTGCCCAAACGGCCACCCAGTTTTGTGCTTGGAGCCCAGGGCCCTGGTGGCGTTGGCACCAGAGAGAATCTCCTGGTCTGTGGGTTGCAAAGATTGTGGGAAAAGCATAGTATCTGGACTGGAGTGCATCGTTCCCTATGGCACAGTTCCTCACAGCTTTCCTTGGCTAGAGGAGGGAGTTCCCCAGCCCCTTGCACTTCCTGGGTGAGGCGATGCCCTGCCCTGCCTTGACTTACCCTCTGTAGGATGCACCCACTGTCTAACAAGTCCCAGTGAGATGAGCCACGTACCTCAGTTGAAAATGCAGAAATCACTCACCTTCTGTGTTGATCTCACTGGGAGCTGCAGACTGGAACCCTTCCTCTTTGGCCACCTTGATTAAACTGATAATCCTAGGTTTTTAACTTTAAGAAATAACACATACTTAACAAACCTCTCAATTTTAACAGGACTTCATTTTTTACTAACAAGATTTTTATAACAGCAAATTAATTGAAATATGAAGTATAAAATTTAGTCAGTGTACTGATAGCAGTAAGGGGTTTAAAAAATGTTTAAGATGCTCAATCAGTATATCAGACCAAAAACAGCTCGTTGTTTAAAAATACATATTTATTTTAATATATTTGATTAACAGACTTTGATTATTGACTGATTCCCTCTTCATAAGTCAATGAAGAATCATTATATTCTATACTATTGGAGAAAGCCATTTTTTCTTCTATCCATCAAAAATGATCAAAGTATACTTATTTTGTTAAAACAAGATATGTTACTGGCATCTCCTAGAAAATTGTCATCATAATTATACAAACTCCCCCCTACCCACCACACACACACACACACACACACACACACACACACACACTTTTTTTTTTTCTAGACAGAGTCTTGCTCTGTCACCCAGGCTGGAGTGCAGTGGTGTGATCTCTGCTCACTGCAACCTCAACCTCCCGGGTTCCAGTGATTCTTGTGCCTCAGTCTCCAAAGTGGCTAGGATTACAAACATGTGCCACCATGCCCAGCTAATTTTTGTATTTTTATTAGAGATACGTTTCGCCATGTTGGCCAGGCTGGTCTTAAACTCCTGGCCTCAAGTGATCCACCTGCCTTTGCCTTCCAAATGGCTAGGATTACAGACGTGAGACAATGTGCCTGGCCTAAATTGCCCATTTTTAAGTGGATAAAGATATAATATTCAAAATCCACAATGATAAAGACTATCTCATGTGAATGACTCTATCCTTATATATGGTGTTCTTGTGCAGTGCACAGCCTGAACAACTGTACATTCTGCTCTTACTTTCTAGGTCCAGTCATAGGGGTTTTCTGGATACCTTCCTTCTCACAAGGGAGATTCTGAGGAGAACTTGGGTTTCCCTCTGCCTAATAACAGTAATTTCCTCCATATTTGAAAAATAAGAAGTGAGCAGTTTATAGATAGAAAGTAGGCAGATACCTTCTGACCTTAAGTTATAATATGTATCACCGGCATGTTCTAAACTCTCCCCTCACAAGGGTTGGTCTCAAAGAGGAGATGGTGAGGAGGATCAATCAGGGAGCCCAAATGCTTGCCTTTCTTCTCTTTCCTCTCCCTTTCTGTCTCTTTTCTGTGATTCTGTGGGTCCAGTAGGGACATGGCACTCTCTTATTCCCCGCACCATATCCTCTTCTAACCACCAAGGCTTCGAGGTTGCCAGCTTCCCAGTCATGAGAGAAAGTCTAGATCTTGTCACTAGATGGCCTTGATATGGGAGTTGAAGTAATATAGTCAGCCTTCTCCAGCATCTGGCTAGCAAGGCACACAGCTGGCCCTCCTATGCAGAGGAGGCCTCAGGGGCTGCAGTGGGGCATGACTTAGAAACAAGTCTTAGGGCGTCAGTGTAGTGTCCCTGCTGTTCAGCATCTTCAGAGGATAAATTATGCTTTGTAATTGGAAAGGGAAGAGCAGACCAACTTCATTTTTCTTCTGGATCAAGACCACCTAGACTTTACACTTAAGTCATCATAAGCTTTAACATAATTTCCATATCTGGCCGCTCTAATTTGTGCACCAGAAAGCTGCAGGAGCTTTTAAAATGCAGAGTGGCCATCAAGTCCGGACACATCGATACTGTTATTTATCATGTGGAATATGGCAACAATAAGTTATTGCTATGTATTTGACCACTGTATGTATTCCCACTGCTGCTGTAACAAGCTACCATGAACTTAGTGGCTTAAAACAACACAGATTTATTATCTTACAGCTCCGGTGATCACAAGTCCAAAATGGGTCTCACAAGGATAAAATCAAGCTGACAGCAGGACTGTGTTCCTTCTGGAGGCTCTGGGGGAGAATTTGTTACTTGCATTTTCCCATCTTCTAGGGGCCATCTGGATTTCTTGGCTTGTGGCCCCTTCCTTCATCTTCAAATTGCATCACTCTAACCTCTGTTTCTGCATCACATCTCCTTTCTCTAACTTTGACCATCTTGCCTCCCTATGAGGTCCCTGAAATGACATTGGGCCCACCCAGGTTATCCAGGAAAATCTCCCCATCTCAAGATCCTGCAGATGTGCACATATCCTTGGTATGACACTCGACCCCTGATCATGAGATCGGACTGCATGTGAAACTCCAGCTTGCCTGGCTCGGGTGGCAAGGCTGCCCCTCTATAGCTGGGCCTGAGCTCTCCTTGACTGGCCTTCCTCCCTCTGTCCCTGTCCTGCTTTCCTACTCTCTGACATATCTCCCTGCAAACCTGTTCCTGGTACATCACTTGCACATGAAGCTTCCTTGGAATCTACTTCTGGGGAAACTGACTTGGGCAGTCTCTGACTATTTCGTATGAAAACAACACATCAATGGTCAGGACAGATACATGCATCTCAGAGAGGCAGAAGGGTGCTCAGGCCAGTTACACCTGACTGTCATGTGACTGTACTTAATCGTGTGTCCACATCAGTGCTGTCCAGAAAAATCCAAAGGTAAGATAGAGATATGATTTCCAATTCTCTGAGAGCCACTTAGAGAAGTGAAAAGTAATAGGTGAAATGTACTTTAATGATATTTTCCTTAACCCAATATATTCACAATAGCATTGTTTCCATGTGGCGTCAGTATCAAAAATTAAGGACTATTTCACATTTGATTTTCCTTATGAAGTCTTTGAAATCGGTGTGTATTTCACACGCACACACACGTCATTGCAAACTAACCACAGGTCAGGTGCTTGGTGGCTGGCTGCAGGTGGCATGGGCCACTCTATTGGACAGGGAGGCACTAGAGCATGAGCATGAGAATCAGAAGGAAATTCAGAAAATGAGTGAGGAGGGAAGGGTTTGGAGGTGAAGACTGCCTGTGCCACCCTAAGTGTCTGGCAGGGAGGGCATCTCGGCCACAGGATGCCTGCATTCTTCATCTCCTTCTGGGATTGTGGCTCACTGGACTTCTCTTGCCAGTGTGCCCACAGGGAGAGGCTGGCCTGCTCATAACAGCTCCATGTATTAGGTCCCTGTGACTATTCCCACACTTGTGAATAAGTAGCATGGTTAACTGAGCCTGTCCTTGAGAGGGCACCTACGCTTGGCATGCGGATCGTCAGGCTTCTGATCCTACAAGAAAGAGTGCCAGCGCCTCACGGAGGAGGGCGGGTGAGCGTGCAGGGCTGCCAGTGCTTCCCCTGGTTACTGCGTCTGCTTATATCAGTCCTGCGCCCAGCCTTGCCCAGAGCTTGCAACATGGCCTGCTCCGCTTGTGCACTGACTTATCTAATTTCTACTGTGGCTTCACAGGCGAATGTCCTCGGTTTACAGGCCCTTCGGGGTCTGGGCTTTCTTCCTCCTGCTCTTGCCTCTGAGCCTTTGCACATGCTAATCCCTTTACTTGGAAAACTGGTTTTTCTTTCCCTTGCCTTAAAACTCCAAGCCATAAGCAGATCTAAACTTTTTTCCTTTTAAAAGTTTGATTTAATTTTTATTTTTTATAAAAGAAATGGGGTCTTGCTATGTTGCCCAAGCTGGTCTTGAATTCCTGCCCTCAAGTGATCCTCCTGGCTCAGCGTCCCAAAGTGCTGGAATTATAGGCCTGAGCCACTGCCTCCAGCCACAGATCTAAATTTTTAAATGTTTTTTTCCTGTATTCAAAATAAAACATCTTACAAATTGTGAACAAAAGCCTCTAGCTTCTAACAATTTCTGTAGTGAAGGTGTTTTTAGCAATCCAAAACAGCTTTTGGAAATACAATGAAAAAAAAAAAACTTTTGGCAACATGTATGTTAATTCTGAAATAAAGAAAAATTGATTGTTATCTGTGCTGAGTATATAGTTTGTAGACAAAAACATGAAGCAGCCTCCTGGAGCACACATTGGCACAGTGACGTCCAAAGACCCATATACGGCCAATTTAATTAGCAGAGGACACTGGGCTCCGAGCCCAGGAGAAATTAGGCCAAAGGAAGCCACACTATGGGAAAGTAAAAACAATTGCTGCAAACCAATTATGACCTCCCGCCCGAGCCATCATTAAGGCATTAACTACACTCCTCCACCCTCGGCTGCAGCCTTCCTGTCCCCGGCCCTTTCCTGGCATCTCTGTGGCACCAATCTGCACAGTGCCAGTGACAATTTTCCAACTTACTGACAATGTGACTTGAAGGGTTCAGTTTGTTTTTTTTTTTAACTTATTTTTAGGTCAGGATACATGAACGAGGTCTCTTATATTTTCAGAACTGGTATCAGAATAAAAGGGTAACTGACTCTAGAACAAAATGTTAGGTGGTTTGCATTGGTTGATTGAGATCAATTGCTGTCCCACTCTTTGTGCAAGGGTTTTGAGGCAGTCTAATGCTTTCTATGAGGAAGACTCACAGAGTTTTGAATGTCAACTCAAGGCCCTCATAGAATGGTGCTTGGAAGACAGCAGGAGCCTCATCAATACATGGATGGCTGTGTGAAAGGACAACTGTGCTCCTAAAATACACACATTTAAGGACACGTGGTTGACACAGGCCACTTGCTGGTGCAGTGCCACAGACTAAGGAGGAATGGCATCTAATAAAGGCAGAGATCCTGCAAATCCCATGGCAGCCCAGGAATTCTCCAGCCCTGGGCATGGTGCCTGAATGTCACGGGGCTGCCATGCCAGTGTGCTAACAGATTAGAAGCCAAAAGATGAGAGCAGATGGAAACCCTGTCTCTAGGCAGCACATTTTCAGGCCATATCAAGTAGCAAACAAGTAGAAAAATCAACCAGTAGAACCACTGGAAAAGAGACAGAGATTTGCACTCAGAGGACCTCAAAATCTCCCTCTGTTCCCAAGGTCACTGGCAGCTCCATCCATCCCTCCAGCTCTGCACTTGGGTGGCTTCAATTCTCCTTCCCCCCACACCCCATTTGCTTCCTTTCTGCTTTAAGTAACTTTATTTCATTGTTTTAAATCAATGTAACACATTTTTTGGTAACAATATTATAAACACTCAAAAATATTTTTATATTCTCAATTAATGTAACAAATATTAGCTGGGTGTAGTGGCTCCCACCTGTAATCCCAGCACTTTGGGAAGCTGAGGTTGGGGGATCACTTGAGGTCAGGAGTTTGAGATCAGCCTGGCCAACATGGTGAAACCCCATCTCTACTAAAAATACAAAAATTAGCTGGGTGTGGTGGCGAGCGACTGTAATCTCAGCTACTCGGGAGGCTGAGGCAGGAGAATCGCTTGAACCTGGGAGGTGGAGGTTGCAGTGAGCTGAGATGGCTCCACTGCACTCCAGCCTGGGTGACAGAGCGAGACTTTGTCTCTCTCTCTCCATATATATATATATATATATTTTTTTTTTGTATTTTTTATAGAGATGGGATTATGTTATATACATACACACATATATATGTATATGTGTATGTATATATATAACAAATACCTCCATATATATATATGTATGCATATAATAAAGAGACGAGATTTATGTTATATACATACACACACATATATATATATATTTTTTTTTATGTTATATACGTAAATACAGGCCCTTCAGGGACTGGGCTTGTCTTTCTTCCTCCCACTCTTGCCTCTGAGCCTTTGCACATGCTAATTCCTTTACATATATATATGTATTTATGTATATGACATAAATATATATGTATATGTATGTATGTATGTATATAACAAATACCTCCATATATATATGTATGTATATAACAAATACCTAATGACAAATTCTCAAAGAGAACGAGAAATGGAAGAAGGGAGGAAAAAGAGAAAGAGAGTGAGACAGATGCAGAGGAAGAGAGAGAGAGAGAGACTTTCTTATTTAGAATTTCAAAATTGGAATAAGAAATAAGCTTATTTATTTACAGTAAGCTTTCTTTTTTTTTTTTTTGAGACGGAGTTTCGCTCTTGTTACCCAGGCTGGAGTGCAATGGCGCGATCTCGGCTCACCGCAACCTCCGCCTCCTGGGTTCAAGCAATTCTCCTGCCTCAGCCTCCCGAGTAGCTGGGACTACAGGCATGTGCCACCACGCCCAGCTAATTTTTGTATTTTTAGTAGAGACGGGGTTTCACCACGTTGACCAGGATGGTCTCCGTCTCTTGACCTCGTGATCCACCCGCCTCGGCCTCCCAAAGTGCTGGGATTACAGGCGTGACCACCGCGCCCGGCCGAGTCAGTTTTCTTATTTAGAATTTCTGGGTGTATGGGCTGTGACCTTCTTTAGTCAGGCTTTGGTGCTCGAATAGCATCTCTGCTTCACTTTCCCTCTCTTCATCTTCTCATTCTACATTTTCTTGTTAAAAATTATACTAACTGAGTTTTGTTAAATTATACTTTAATTTTTGATAACCTGCCTCTCCTGGTCTTTCTGCAATCAGGCCCGAGATCCTTAGATTCTGCACACTTGGTGTGATCCTTTTGCCATTCATTCACTTGTATTCAGTAGACTTTCCGGTAAATGTTTCTTCATGTACTGTATCTGGATGAGTTTTAAAAATCCACTCGAGTCATAAACCTGTCATTTTTTAATCTTCCAGTTGAAGAAGAACATTAAATATCAGCATATCAAAACTCTTGGCCAGGCACGGTGGCTCATGCCTGTAATCCCAGCACCTTGGGAGGCTGAGGTGGGAGGATCACGAGGTCAAGAGATGGAGACCATCCTGGCCAATATGGTGAAACCCCGTCTCTACTAAAAATACAAAAAAAAAATTAGCTGGGCGTGGTGGTACCTGTAGTCTCAGCTACTCGGGAGGCTGAGGCAGGAGAATTGCTTGAACCCAGGAGGCAGAGGCTGTAGTGAGCTGAGATCGTGCCACTGCACCCCAGCCTGGTGACAGAGTGAGACTCTGTCTCAAAAAAACAAAAACAAAAAACTCTTTGCCCAAGTCACTTACACTAATTTTGCCCTCTATATTAGAAATCATGCTATCCAGCCCTAGAGTGGTTCAGAATATTTGAGATGCTGTCTGCCGTGCTGAGCTATATTATTGAATTGAACTGGTAAAATCACGGAACTGGCCTGTACTTGCATTAGCAGTTTGTGAAGAAACTTGGAAAATCACATTCCTTTCTTCAACAGCCAGACAGACAAGGAAGAGCAGACAGCGTTGGTTTTGGTGCCTGAGATCTGAGTGCATTCCCTGAGGAATGGGCGTCCCTAAGGAGTTGTGATGGGCCAGAATGTTGACTCCAGACGCTCCTAGCACCCAGACTCGTTTGCACGGAAGGACCCTGAATGACAATATCCCATCAGCCTGAGACTTTGATGCACATTTTCCAGCCTGTATTATGACTCACATTACAACGGTTACCTAAACAAAGATCTCAGCTCTTTCTGGATGAGTTTTCAGTGATAAACAGAATAGAATAGCATCAAACAACTCCCCTTCCTAGAGGTGTCATGTCTGTGTAGCAAGCTCTGATTCACCCTCTGCTCGTGAGTGGTTTTGTCCAATTGTCAAGCACAGTGTCTTCAGGCAGGGACATGTGATAGTAATTGCTTTTCCACATTACCTGCCTTTGACACCATGTTATCCTCTACTGCGTCCTTTGATAAAGGGATTCTTCAAGTAGTTCTTTTTTCTCCTTCTGAACATAACATTTTTCATTAACTTTAGCACTACTTTTCCGAAGCTTTGAAGAATCCTGTGACTTGCACCTACTTTTGCTATGGGGAACGTGACTTTAAATGCAGTTTTGAAATGTTGTTTACCAAAACAATTGATTTTTTTTTTTCTAGAAATCATCATTGGCCAGGCACGGTGATTCATGTCTGTAATCCCAGCACTTTGGGAGTCCAAGGTGGGTGGATCATGAAGTCAAGAGTTTGAGACCAGGTTGGCCAACATGGTGAAACCCCGTCTCTACTAAAAATACAAAAATTAGCCAGGCGTGGTAGTACATGCCTGTAATCCCAGCTACTCAGGATGCTGAAGCAAAAGAATTGCTTGAACCCAGGGGGCAGAGGTTGTAGTGAGCCAAAATCGCAACACTGCACTCCAGCCTGGGTGACGGAGTGAGACTCCGTCTTAGGGAAAAAAAAAAAAAAGAAATCATTATTTTGAGATTTTCCTAGGGCAAATGCATGGAGTTTACCAAAGGGATTTCATCGGGCCTTAAAAATGATATGACAGCTTCACTGGTTTTGGACTTTCCTTTGGCAAAGTTTATGACAGTGACAGACTCCCAGCCATTTGCATTTTTCAGTGTTGGCCTTTTAAGCAAGACCAACCCAGCTGGAGATTCACTTGTTCTAACGCATACAGATTTACTGAAGTTGTGCTCAAATGTGTTTTCACATTATTTCGAGATGTATTACCATTATTCCCAATGCTAGTTTTTTTTTTTTTTTACTTTAGGTGCATACTATATCTGGCGTTTCTCCCCATGTTACCCCTCCCCACCCTCCCCTCCCTCCCCACCCCCTGCTGTCTCTCCCCTACCACCCCCAACTGCCAATACTAGTTTTACACCTGATGAACCACTTGCAAATCACTGCTCTACATTTGTGAATTGTAAATACGAGATGCACTATGGAAAGAAATGAAAACTCCAATTTGATGAACAGAAACAACCCAAATAGTGTGAAACTCTGTTAGCAAGGACAAGCTATAGACTGATAGCTGAGATACCCTGACCAACAATTCTTGTGGTCAAGTGATTTTTAGACTACATGAGATTTCTTTGAAAAGTCTAATTTTACATTGAAAATTTGAATGTATATTAACAACTTCTTTCCTCAATGTTGTTCTTTGAAATTGCTCAGCAGCCTGTGGAGTCACTGGTAGACTGCCAGGGATGTCAGCAACCAGTGCTGAGGAACACAGCTCTGGGCCAAAGGAAGCAGCTGCTTGGCACCGGAGCTCTCTAACTCCTGCTCCACTGTGAAGACTGGAGCCCCCATGACAACACCAGCCCACTTTTTCTGCTGAAAAAGGCTCTATGCAAGTCCTCTCAAGCATCAGTCAATCAACAAGAACATATTCTCTCAAAAGAAGCCAGACCTCAGTCAGATTCAGGAGAATAGACTATGAGCCAGGAGGATCCCACTCTCTGAGAGACTTCAATCTCTCTGAACATCAGTTCCCTCCTCTAGAAAATGCGGATCATAATGTCTCCCTAATAGGACTGTTGAGAGGAACAGACTAATTGAGATGTCAACCGTCATACACCAAATACAGACTGGCACATGCCATGGACTTTGTAATTAGTAGTTGTAGTTATCTTCTATCTTTTTATTTCCCCACAGTATTTAGGAATATGGGATATCAAAAGCTGCGACACTTAACTCCACAGCAATGAACTTATAATTGGTAATCCCAACCCACAGGGGCAGAGAAAACATTTAAATAGCCTGCAGAGGCTGGGCGCTATGGCTCATGCCTATAATCCTAAAACTTTGGGAGGCCAAGGCTGGCAGGTTGCTTGAGTCCAGGAGTTTGAGACAAGCCTGGGCAACATGGTGAAATCCCGTCTCTATAAAAAATAAAAAAAATCACCAGGTGTGGTGGTGTGTAACTGTAGTTCCAGCTACCAGCGACTTGTGGGCCTGAGGTAGGCCCTTGAACCCAGGAGGCAGAGGTTGCAGTGAACCAAGATCGCGCCACTGCACTCCAGCCTGGGCAACAAAGTAAGACCCTGTCTCAAATAAATAGTTTCCAGAAACTATACAGAAGCCTGAGAAACAGCAGAGGCTTATAGGCCACGCAACACAGAGCTCAAAGCAATATTTTCATTCTCCTTCAGCCTCAGAGTGAAGTTTCACTATCACAAAAAAGGGTGACCACACTAGGTCTCATTTGTATGTAATAAACCAATATAGATAATCAACCCTTCTTTTTTCTTTCTTAGAGATGAGGTCTTGCTGTGTCACCCAGGCTGGGGTACAATGGCATGATCATAGCTCACTGCAGCCTCCAACTCCTGGGCTCTAGCAAACCTCCCACCTCAGCCTCCCAAGTGGCTGATACTACAAGCCCTGATCCTGCTTAAGCATTCTGTGTTTGCATTACTCTGTTGCTGGTCATTTATGGTGCTGATCAGGTCCATGAGTGAAGGGGAGTATCAATAGGGAAGAAGGGAAAGGTAGAAAAAGCATCTGGAAGGCAGGAGGAAGGTTGGAAGGTTGGAGGTGGGAGGAGATATGGGGAATTGAAGAGTCATTGTGGACTCGGAATTTTGTGGGTAAGATAGAAACAAGGCTGTGATGGTTGCCTTGAAATTGGGGAGTTCAGGGATTTGGATGGATGACCCAGATTTTTAGGAAATGTTGCTGCTGTGTGTTATGCAATTTAATGTCTCTTTTTTGGGGTTTGGACTTATGTTTCTTTTTGATGTGGCATTGTGCTAAAACAGGCAGTGTGGTGGATTGCAAACATTGCCACAAAATTTTCCCATTTATGTTGGAACACTCCACCACATAATTTTGCAGCTCCCCAGTCAAGAAAAGATGTCTGTGTTTTCACCTCTTAAACCTGGGCTTGGCCACGTGACTTAGTTTGGCCAATGGGTCACTAGCAAACGTGCAGCCAGAGGCTTGCAAAGTGCATGCATATCGAACTTGCTGCTCTTGGAGACACTTGAACCATCACCCTTTGAAGGAGCCTGCCTGGGCTGCTAGATCAGAGGGACATAACCTGATTTTCTCCATGGGCCCTGCTGATAGCCACTGCTGAACACATGAGTAAGGTCACTGAATGGCGGCTGATGGCATGCTTGTGTGAGCGCTGCTGCAATCCCGCAGAGCAGAGACCAGCTGTCCCAGCAAGCTTAGCTCTAAGTGCAAACAAATTAATAGTTGTTTTAAGCTAATGTTTTGAGAGTGTTTGTTATGCAGCAAAAGCTAATAGATACAGGCAGGAACAAGAATGCCAGTATTTCATAGGTTTGTTATGTGGTGGTGCTGTGTGCCTGGGGCTGAGTTAGTGCTCAACAGTTAGTAGCCTATAAAAGAGCAGCTGCTGCCAACCAAACAGTGGGCCATCACTGGAGCGCTGAGGCAATGTGAGTGTCCCTAGAGCACATCGACTGCAACTTGCCTCTGATGCAGGGGTCCCGACACCATGCCCAGATGGTCCTGCTGTGCCTGGTGGCTTCTTGTGGCAGAGACTCCCCTGGCTGGCATCCTGCATAAATAATTGGGATTAGTGATGTTCTGTCTACTGTATTCAGCCAAAAATAGCAGCATTGCGAGTGAGGAACAAATTTTATTTTCAGAGTAATCCTGAGCCAAGAGACGTGAGGTGAAGGAGAAAGACCAATATTCCTTCGAGTTCCCCTTTGCCTATCCCCCATCCTTATCCTGAAGACCTCTGCTGGAGTTCTGAACTGTGAGAGCCTCTTCCCTTGAAATGACCCCATTAGTTAGCTGGTCTGGGGTGATTTAGATAACACCTATCCAAGGGTATGAAGCCTCAGAATCTGGGTTTAAGGGTGCTAAGAAAGGAAGGCCAAAGACGTGGGCATAGGAGAAGTCGAGGAAGAGGCACTGGGCCGTGTGTGCAAGGTGAGAGGCCTATGGAACGAGACAAGGTGTGCTGTGATGTATGGCAGACGTGCGTGCAGAGGAGATGCCACACTCACGTATGGCATCTACATGAGTATGCTACGGCATGATTTTCTGTGCTGAAGGGTCAATTTGCCACCAGCTTTATAGCAAAAGGAAGTTGACCTGGAGTAAGGTCAACTAGTGTCCTCAAGATTAAATAGCTTATCAGTCACTCCTTCATTATTCATCAAATATTTACTGAGCACTAGGTTCTGGGGATGCAGTGACCAAAATGTGAAAAGTATCTGAACTCATGGAGCTTCTGTTCTAAAGGGGGAAGTCCCCAATGAACATCTTATTACACAACATAGTTTTGGGTGCATAAAGCAGGGTGAGGGATTGCAGAATGTTTGATGCCTCTAGATGATGTGGTCAGGAAAAATCTTTCTGAGGCGATGCTGTTTGAACAGAATCCAGAATTGATGACAGCACCTCAGGCAGACAGCACAGCGAGTGCAAAGGCCCTGAGAGGTGATGGTGCAGTGGAGGGTAGAGTCAGCCCCTGATGGGACAGTGGTCGGTGGGAGATGCCTGCCCATCATATGCAGGTATCCCTAGGCCATGGACAGCACCTTCACTTGGTTTACAGTAAATGGGCTGGAAGCCTTTGAGGATAGGGAGCAGGGGAGTGACTTGATCTGGTTTTAACCCCTAAAGGATTCTCTGACTGTTGCATCAGAACAGAAGACTTTGGGGGCACCTTGGAAAGACAGAGCTGGATGTGGAAGCTAGAGCAGTAGCTCCACTGCTGGGTGATCTTGACATGTAGGTCAACCTCTCTGAGTTTCAGAGTTCTTGTCCACACACTGGTGACAACTATTATACCATTTCCCTCCCAGCATTGTTAAGCAATTTAGCAGACATTGTTTTGAGGCCTGGCTCTGTGCCAGGCATGTGGTGAGGCCCTGAGCTGTGTGGAGGACTGGGTAAGTGACATACATGGGCCTAGTATGCTTCCAACACACAGCAAAGCTCAAGAATGGTGACCATGCCAGTGCCTTAATTATCAGTCAGTGGGTGTTCTAGCCTGATGGAGGAAGCAGTTCTTGATCTCAAATCAAAAGCTACAACGAAGGGTCCATGTGGGTGGTCTCTGTCACTCTGGAGACCGAAGCCAAGTGCTACAGACACCTCACAGCACTCTTACATAGTTTATTGCTGGATCCTACCTGCCTGCCATTTCACTTCTTAAACTCTATGATGTCTTAAATGACTTGCATTCATTTGCCTTGTTTTGGCATATCTTATCCTTTTTTAGACTTTGTTTTTAGTATATTAATGATTCCATTGAGTCAAAATCAACTTCCCTATAGTTTCACATATAAGTCTGCTTTGGTTTCCTCAATCTAAGGGCTGCAACAAGAGCATTTTGTGTCTCATTATTATTATTATTATTATTTTGAGATGAAGTTTCACTCTTGTTGCCTGTGCTGGGGTGCAATGGTACGATCTCAGCTCACTGCAACCTCTGCCTCCTAGGCTCAGCCTTCTGTTTCAGCCTCCTAAGTAGCTGGGACCACAGGCATGCACTACTGTGGCCAACTAATTTTTTGCATTGTTTGTAGAAATGGGGTTTCACCATGTTGCCCAGACTGGTCTCAAACTCCTGAGTTCAAGCAGTCCACCCATCTTGGCCTCCCAATGTGCTGGGATTACAGCATGAGGCACCACACCCATCCAGGATTTTTTTTTAGTTTACCCTTCCTTTTTTATGCTGAATAATATTCGATTGTATGTATATGCCACATTTTGTTTATCCATTTATCCACTGATGAACACTTGGGGCTTCTTCTATGTATTTTTCCCACTGTGAATAATGCTACTATAAACATAGGGTTCAAATATCTCTTTGAGATCCTGCTTTGACTTCTTCTGGAATCCCAGAAGTGAAATTGGTGAATTATATGATAATTTTGCCTTTACAAAATTATGACAGTAAGGGAAATCTGACATAGTTGACTCTATCTTGCTTCTAACCTCTAAGCTGTCCTTGGTCATTCTTGGGTACAGGCCAAGATAACTTTGGGAGGAATTTATTTTTATATTATTCTTATTTTTTTGAGATGGAGTCTCTATCACCCAGGCTGGAGTGCAGTGGTGCAATCTTGACTCACTACAACCTTCGCTTCTTGGGTTCAGGTGATTCTATTGTCTCGGCTTCCCAAGTAGCTGAGATCACAGGTGCCCGCCATCATGCCTGGCTAATTTTCAGATTTTCAGTAGAGGTGGTATTTCACCATGTTGGCCAAGCTGGTCTCCAACTCCTCGGCCTCAAGAGATCCACACACCTTGGCCTCCCAAAGTGCTGGGATTACAGATGTGAGCCACCCTTACTTGAAAGTAAGGATGACAATAGTCCCTCACTAAAACTAACCCCCTTCTTGCTCAGGGACTGCAAACCACCTTTGTAAGATTAATGAAAGGCCACAAGGATATGGGAGGGGTCTGAACTCTGCTAAGATATAGGCATAATGTCTATAATCCCTTCCTGCTCAGGAGTCATGGGACCAGAGGTCACAAGATTTGTGACTTCCAGTCGGGCATGGTGGCTCACACCTATAATCCCAGCACTTTGGGAGGCCGAGACAGGCAAATCACCTAAGGTCGGGCGTTCGAGACCAGCCTGGGCAACATGGTGAAACTCTGTCTCCACTAAACATACAAAAAAAAAAAAAAAAATTAGCCAGGCATGGTGGTGGGTGCCTATAATCCTAGCTACTCAGGAAGTTGAGGCAGGAGAATCACTTGAACCTTGGAGGTGGAGGTTGCAGTGAGCCAAGATTGTGCCATTATACTGCAGTCTGGGTGACAAAATGAGACTCTGTCTCGAAAAAAAAAAATTGTGACTTCCCCATTTGTTCCTATGAGATAACATCACTATTGCAGAACCTAAGATTTGTCTTTTGAGACATCTTTCAGACTTTCTGGAAACTGAGTGACCCTGCCTAACTGACCCTGCCTGGACGCATGATTCATGACCCAGCCAGTCCTGTGGCCCCACCCAGAGGCAGACTCGGGGCACAAGGACATTTTCTACACTCTTATGATTTCATCCTTGACCAATCAGCAGCACCCATTCCCTAGCTCCCTGCCCATCCACCAGATTGTCCATAAAAACCCTAATCTCCAACCCCTCAGGGAGATGGATTTGAGTGATAACTCTGGTTCTCCCATGTGGGCTGGCCTGGTGACAGTTAAACTTTCTCTACTACAATGCCACAGTCTCAGTGAGTCGATTTTATCTGTGTATCAGGCAGGAGGAACTCACTGGGTGATTACAATAATTGTATTTTTAATTTTTTAAGAAACCACCACACTGTTTTCCATAGCGGCTGCACCATTTTATATTCCTACCAACAGGGTATGAGTGTCCCAATTTCTCCACATGTTCACCAACACTTGTTATTTTCTGTTTTGTTTTATTGATAGTAGCCATACCTAATAGGCAGGTGCAAAGAGGTATCTTATTGTGGTTTTGATTTCTATTTTCTTAATTACTAGTGATGTTGAACATTTCTTCATGTGCTCATTGGCCATTTTACATCTTCTTTGGAGAAATGTCTATTCAGATCCTTTGTCTATTTTCTTTTTGGGTGGTTTTATTGTTGTTGAGTTGTAGAAGTTCTTTGTATATTCTGGATGTGTATTACTTATCAGATATATAATTCTCAAATATTTTATCTCATTCTGTGGGCTATCTTTTCACTCTGCTGATTGTGTCCTTTGATGCACAGACGTGTTACATTTTCATATAGTCCAATTTATCAATTTTTTCTTTTGTTGCCTATATTTTTGGTGTTGTGTCCCAAAAATAATTTTAAAATTGTTCAACAATGCTGTGAGGGAAATGGTAAAATCCAATGTCAGGAAGTTTTTCTTAAATGTTTTCTTATAAAAACTTTATAGTTTTAGATTTTACATTTAGATCTTTTATCAATTTTGAGTTAATTTTTGTGTATGGTGTAAGATAAGGGTCCAACTTCATTCTTTTGTATGTGGATATTCAGTTTTTTCAGCACTATTTATTGAAAAGAGACTATCCTTTTCCCACTGAAAAGGGGAAACAAGTCTTGGCACCCTTGGGAAAATCATTTCACTGTATAATGTGTGGATTTATTTTTGGGCTTTTTTTTATTTGAACAGGTCTTGTTCTGTCACTCAGACTGGAGTGCAGTGGCATGATCATGGCTCACTGCAGCCTGGACCTTCTGGGCTCAAACAATCCTCCTACCTCAGTCTCCCAAGTAGCTGGGACCACAGGCATGCACCACAACACCAAGTTAATTTTTTTATTTTTAATTTTGTACAGACAAGGTCTTGCTAGGTTGTCCAGGCTGGTCTTGTATTCCTGAGCTCAAACAATCCTCCTGCCTTGGCCTCCCAAAGTATTGGGATTACAGGTGTGAGCCACTGCGTCTGGCCTATATATGACTAGCTTTATGTCAATAGCAGGTTGTTTTGATTACTGTAAATTTGTAGTAAGTTTTGAAATCAAGAAATGTGAGACCTGCCATTTTGTACTTCTTTTTCAAGATTGTTCTGGCTCTTTAGGGTCCCTTGAGATTCTATCTGAAATTTAGGGTGGATTTTTTTTTTCTGCAAAAATGTCACTGGGATTTTGGTAGAGATTGCATTGAATCTATATATCATTTGGATTATATTGGCATCTGAAGAATATTGTCTTCCAGGCCATGAACACAGGATGCCTTTCCATTTATTACTGTCTTCTTTAATTTTTTTCAGTAACAGTTTGTAGTTTTCAGTGTACAACACTTTTGTTTGCTTGACTAAGCTTATTGCTACGTATTTTACTCTTCTTAATGCTTTTGTAAACGGAATTGTTTCCTTTTCTTTTTGGTTGTTAATTGCTAAAGTATACAGACAAAATGTATTTTGCATGTTGATTTTATATGCTGCAACTTGGCTAAATTTGTCTATTAGTTCTACCAAGTGTGTGTATGTATAACAAAAATATTTTTGTAATAAAGGAATTTTATTCTATTCTTATTTTTTCAGATTTGGGGGCACATGTGCACATTTGTTACTTGGGTATACTTCATTATACTGAGGTTTGGACTTCTAAGGATCCTGTCACCCGAGTGACTATCAAGAACATAGTACTTGATAGATAGTTTTTCAACCCTTTCGCCCCTCTCTCCCTTCCCCTGGAATATTTTTAAAGCACTTTCAAAACCATCCTCTCCCTAGCTATTAGGAGGTTATGCATGAATGCTCTTTGCGTATAATGAATACCGAATACAGATGTGTAGAGAATCCTGACCATACCGCACTGGCGCCAGTGAAGACAGAAAAGTAGATGATGATTGCTAAGGTGCTTTGAATCCCCAGTTATACAAAATCAAGTGTAAATGGTTGATATTCCAGGTTGAAAGTGTTGACAGAAGAGAGGTATATTTAATGGATCTTTTCAGAGGTTTCCAATTTGCTTAGTGTTAAAATCTGACCCCTGGATAAATTTAAATTGTGCTTATCCTGGTGGTTGAGTAAAAAATTGCTTTGCTTTGCAAGACCTCCTGCCACACCATAAATGAGGTATAAATAGTTTTCTAATTTAGGAAAAACAGTGAAAAGATTTTCCCGCTTGAGAAAGGCAGTTGTACCTACTGTCAAAGTAATTGAAAGGACTTACTGAAAACATCGGAACGGGAGAACGCAAAGGTCAGAGAATTTCTTGAGTGTCCAATTAGAGCTACAAATACAGGATGTGTGTATTGCGGCTATACATATAATTGCAAGGAAAAGGATGTGACTCAAAAGATGAAATAACTTGCAGCTGCTTCCACTGTTTAGGGGCTTGTCCTGGGGTCAGCTCTCCCCTCTGCTGGGCCCTGTCCTCCAGGTGATAAAAGGGAAGGGAACCACATATGCAGTTGCTGCCTATGGGGTGCAGAACCAAGACACCTACACCTGGCCCCCAGGAACTCAGGACACCTACACCTGGGCTCCAGGAACCCAGGATACCTACACCTGGACTCCGGAAATGTGCTCTTCAGCCTTGTCACAGATTATCTTCCCTCCAGATAGGGAGGCTGGGCTTACAACAGGTGGGACCATAGGCATTTGCAACTCTGAACCTCATCAGGGTCTGTGAGGAGCAGACAGCAGAACGTAGCAGCTCTCTTGAGTACACGGGTTCAGTAAGTCAAGCCTTCCCCCTTCCTCCTTCACCTGAGGGACAGATTACTACCTAACTCCACCCAGACCTTGCATGGCCCTGTCTGTAATTACCGTTACCTTTAATTTCTGGTGGTTCACCTCATTACAGTCTATGAACATAATGAGAGGGTCCCATTGCCTGGCAACCAGGGATGAACAGGTTTGGGTTAGACTCTGACTTATTGTGTTCTGTTGGTCAGCCTCCAGTTGTGTCTGCTCCTGGCTTACCTCACTTCTGTGGTCCCAAGAATGCAAACTGCCGCCCGGTTCTGCTGGGCTCCGCTCCCCACCTCCACTCCCCACCTCTCCTAACTCTGGCTGACCTACATACTCTTTCCTGAGTGCACTGAAATAGCTGTTTTCATTCCTGCTCATCCATCCTGATGGCTTTCCCTTTCTCGATGCAGCAGATTCCCCCTCCCATCAATATTGCGCATTTGGCATCAATTCCACTTACCTCACATGACTTTCTAGATGGTTTTATTCCTACAAGAAGCAACTGATTATTATTGTTCCTGTCTGTTCATATTGTTTTACTTATATTATTATTTTACTTCTTCCTTGTGTGATTACAAATCATAAGAAAAATAACACCTATGATCCCAGCAGTTTGGGAGGCCAAGGAAGGAGGATTGCTTGAGTCCAGGAGTTTGAGACCAGCCTTGACAACATAGTGAGACCCCTATCTCCACAAAAAATTGAAAAATTAGCCAGGTATGGAGGTGCACACCTATAATGCCAGCTACTAGGGGGGTTGAGGCAGGAGGATTCCTTGAACCCAGGAGTTCGAAGTTGCAGTGAGCTCTGTTCACACCACTGCACTCCAGCCTGGGCCACAGAGTGAGACTCTGTCTATGAATTTAAAAAAAGAGGGGGCGCCAAGATGGCCGTGAGAAGGCAACACCGGAATGCAGCTCCCAGTGAATGAGATGCAGAGGGCTAGAGGACTTCACAATTCTGAACGAGGTGCTGGGTTCATTTAGCTGGGACTGATAGGGCACTGAAAATAGCCCAGGGAAGAAGTCACAGGGTGAGAGCTGCCGAGGGTGGCAAATCAATACGGGGGGGTGGGTCATGTCCCCACCTGAAACATGCAGCTGGCTCGACGCGTGGGGGGACTTCACCTCCTTGGTGCTCCAATTCGGATCCGTGCTTGCCCCATCCCTCCTACAACCCACGTCCACGAGAGCCCTGCCAAACTACAGGGCACTGTGGTTGTCAATGCAAATCTGAGCAGCGGCTCCTGCCCAGTGCAGCAAGTTGTCACACAGACCTGGGCGGAAGTCTGGACTAATGCCAACAGGATGGACCATCCCACAGAGGGAGGCAGAGTTGAAAGCAGGGAAACAGACCATAAGGCCTGGCAGGCTCCACCTCTGCAGAACTCAAGGTGAAGCCCTCACTAGAGAACTTGGCAGCAAATACACCAGTTTGACCCCAATCAGGAAGATCGAGCTCTGGGAGAGACGCCATTGGGAAGGCAGGGCCAATCTCACCTACAAACTCCAGGGAAGGACCACCCACCCAGCGACCTAACTGAACTGGAGAGAGCCCAGCAACGCCCTCTACAGGCCAAAAAAGATATAGCTCCAACCTCAACAGAAAAAAAGTCCACTCAGACTCCTCCTGAAATCACTAACTTCAAAGATTAAAGGGAGATAAATCCACAAAGATGGGAAAAAACCAGCGCAAAAAGGATGAAACCATCAAAGAACAGAACACCTCTTCTTCTCCCAGGGATCACAACTCCTTACCATCAAGGGAACAAAAAAAGACAGAGAATGAATTTGATGAATTGACAGAAGTAGGCTTCAGAAGGTGGGTAATAACAAACGTTTCTGATTTAAAAGACCGTGTTCTAACCCAATGCAAAGAAACTAAGAACCTTGAAAAAAGGTTAGACAAAATGCTAACTAGAATAACCAGCTTAGAGAAGAACATAAACGACTTGATGGAGGTGAAAAACACAGCACGAGAACTTCACGAGGCATACACAAGTTTCAAGAGCTGAATTGATAAAGCAGAAGAAAGGATATCAGAGATAGAATATCGAATCAATGAAATAAAACGAGAAGGCAAGATTGTAGAAAAAAGAGTGAAAAAAATGACCAAAGCCTCCTATGGGATTATGTGAAAAGACCTAATCTACGCTTGATTGGCATAACTGAATGTGACGGGGAGAATGAATCCAAATTGGAAAACGCTCTTCAAGACATTATCCAAGAGAACTTTCCCAACCTACCAAGGCAGGCCAACGTTCAAATCCAGGAAATACAGAGAACACCATAGAGATATTCCTCAAGAAGAGCAACCTCAAGGCACATAACTGTCAGATTCACCAGGGTTGAAATGAAGGAAAAAATCCTAAGGGCAGCCAGAGAGAAAGGTCGAGTCACCCACAAAGGAAAGACCATCAGATTCACAGTGGATCTCTTGGCAGAAACCCTATGAGCTAGAAGGGAGTGGAGGCCAATATTCAACATCCTTAAAAAAAAGAACTTTCGACCTAGAATTTCATATCCAGCCAAACTAAGCTTCATAAGTGAAGGATAAATAAAATCCTTTACAGACAAGCAATTGCTGAGAGATTTCATCACTATAAGACCTACCTTACAAGAGCTACTAAAGGAAGTACTAAACAGGGAATGGAACAACCAGTACCAGCCACTGCAGTAAAGTACCAAATGGTAAAGAACAATGATGCAATGAAGAAGCCACTTCAACTAACGGTTAAAACAACCAGCCAGTAACAAAATGGCAGGATCAAATTCAAACATAACAATATTAACGTTGAATGTAAATGGCCTAAACACCCCAATCAAAAGACACAGACTGGTAAACTAGATAAAAAGTCAAGACCCCTCAGTGTGCTGTATTCAGGAGACCCATCTCACATGCAAAGACTCACATAGACTCAAAATAAAGGGATGGAAGAAGATGTACCAAGCAAATGGAGAGCAAAAAAAAAGCAGGGGCAGCAATCCCAGTCTCTGATAAAACGGACTTTAAACCAACAAAGATCAAAAGAGACAAAGAAGGGCATTACATAATGGTAAAAGGATCAATGCAACAAGAAGAGCTAACTATCCTAAATATATATGCACCCAATGCAGGAGCACCCAGATACATAAAGCAAGTTCTTAATGACCTACAAAGGGACTTAGACTCCCGCACAATAATAGTGGGAGACTTTAACACTCCACTGACAATATTGGACAGATCAACGAGACAGAAAGTCAGCAAGGATATCCAGGACTTGAATGCAGATTTGGACCAAGTGGACCTAATAGACATTGACAGGACACTCCACCCCAAATACACAGAATACACATTCTTCTCAGCACCACATTGTACTTACTCCAAAATTGACCACATAATTGGAAGTAAATCACTCCTCAGCAAATGCAAAAGAACAGAAATCATAACAGTCTCTCAGACCACAGAGCAATCAAATTAGAACTCAGGACTAAGAAAAGCACTCAAAACGACACAATCACATGGAAACTGAACAACTTGCTCCTGAACGATGAATGGATAAACAATGAAATGAAGGCAGAAATAAAAATGTTCTTCGAAACCAATGAGAATGAAGACACAACATACCAGATCCTACGGGACACATTTAAAGCAGTGTCTAGAGGGCAATTTATAGCAATAAATGCCTACATGAGAAACAAGGAAAGATCTAAAATCAACACCTTATCATCAAAATTGAAAGAGCTAGAGGAGCAAGATCAAAAAAACTCAAAAGCAAGCAGAAGACAAGAAAAAACTGAGTTCAGAGCAGAACTGAAGGAGATAGAGATGCAAAAAACCCTTCAAAAAAATCAATAAATCCAGGAGCTGGTTTTTTGAAAAGATCAACAAAATGGACAGACAGCTAGCTAGACTAATGAAAAAGAAAAGAGAGAAGAATCAAATAGATGCAATAAAGAACAATAAAGGGGAGATCACCACTGATTCCTTGGAAATACAAACTACCATCAGAGATTACTACAAACAACTCTATGCACATAAACCAGTAAATCTGGAAGAAATTGATAAATTCCTGGACACTTGCACACTCCTAAGACTAAGCCAAGAAGAAGTTGAAACCTTGAATAGACCAATAACAAGGACTGAAGTCGAGGCAGTAATTAATAGCCTACCAACCAAAAAAAGTCCAGGTCCAGACAGGTTCACAGCCAAATTCTACCAGACATACAAAGAGGAGCTGGTACCATTCGTATTGAAACTATTCCAAACAATACAAAAAGAGGGATTCCTCCCTAATGCTTTCTATGAGACCAACATCATCCTGATACCAAAATCTGGCAGAGACACAACTAAAAAAGAAAACTACAGGCCAATATCTATGATGAACATAGATGCAAAAATCTTCAAGAAAATACTGGCAAACCAAATCCAACAACACATCAAAAAGCTTATCCACCACGATCAAGTAGGCTTCATCCTGGGGATGCAAGGCTGGTTCAACATACACAAGTCTATAAACGTAATTCACCACATAACCAGAACCAAAAATAAAAACCACATGATTATCTCAATAGATGCAGAGAAGGCCTTCAACAAAATTCAACAGCCTTTTATGCTATAAACCCTCAATAAACTAGGTATCGAAGGAACGTATCTCAAAACAATAAAAGCTATTTATGAGAAACCCACAGCCAAAATCATACTGAATGGGCAAAAACTAGAAGCATTCCTTTTAAAAACTGGCACTAGACAAGGATGCCCTCTCTCACCACTCCTATTCAATATAGTATTGGAAGTTCTAGCCAGAGCAATTAGGCAAGAAAAAGAAATAAAGTGAATTCAATTAGGAAAAGAAGAAGTCAAATTGTCTCTATTTGCAGATGATGTGATCGTATATTTAGAAGACCCCATCATCTCAGTCAAAAACCTCCTTAAGTTGATAAGCAACTTTGGCAAAGTCTCAGGATACAAAATCACTGTGCAGAAATCACAAGCATTCCTATACACCAATAACAGACAGAGAGCTAAATCATGAGTGAACTCCCATTTACAATTGCTACAAAGAGAATAAAATACATAGGAATACAACTAACAAAGGATGTAAAAAATCTCTTCAAAGAGAACTACAAACCACTGCTCAAGGAAATAAGAGAGGACACAAACAGATGGAAAAACATTCCATGCTCATGGTTAGGAAGAATCAATATTGTGAAAATGGCCATACTACCCAAAGTAATTTATAGATTTAATGCTATCCCCATCAAGCTTCTTCACCATTGACCTTCTTCACAGAACTGGAAAAAACCACTTTAAACTTAATATGGAAGAGCCCACATAGCCAAGACAATCCTAAACAAAAAGAGCAAAGCTGGAGGCATTATGCTACCTGACTTCAAACTATACTACAAGGCTACAGTAATCAAAACAGAATGGTACTGGTACCAAAACAGAGATATAGACCAATGGGACAGAACAGAGGCCTTGGAAGCAACACCACACATATACAACCATCTGATCTTTGACAAACCTGACAAAAACAAGCAATGGGGAAAGGATTCCCTGTTTAATAAATGGTGTTGGGAAATCTTCCCAGCCATATGCAGGAAGCTGAAACTGGACCCCTTCCTTACACCTTATACAAAAATTAACTCCAGTTGGAGTAAAGATTTAAACATAAGAACTAACACCATAAAAACCCTAGAATAAAACCTAGGCAAAACCATTCAGGACATGGGCACAGGCAAGGACTTCATGACTAAAACACCAAAAGCAATGGCCACAAAAGCCAAAATAGATAAATGGGATCTAATTAAACTTAAGAGTTTCTGCACAGCAAAAGAAACAGTCATTAGAGTAAACCAGAAACCAACAGAATGGGAAAAAATTTTTGCAATGTACCCATCAGACAAAGGGCTAATACCCAGAATCTACAAAGAACTAGGGCAGATTTACAAGAAACAAACAAACAAGCCCATTCAAAAGTGGGAAAAGGATATGAAAAGATACTTTTCAAAAGAAGACAAATATGCAGCCAACAAACATATGAAAAAATGCTCATCATCACTGGTCATTAGAGAAATGTAAATCAAAACTGCATTGAGATACCATCTCATGCCAGTTAGAATGGCGATCATTAAAAAATCTGGAGACAACAGATGCTGGAGATGATGTGGAGAAAAAGGAACACTTTTACACTGTTGGTGGGAGTGTAAATTAGTTCCACCATTATGGAAGACAGTGTGGTGATTCCTCAAGGATCTAGAAATAGAAATTTCATTTGGCCCAGCAATCCCATTACTGAGTATATACCCAGAGGATTATTAACCGTTCTATTATAAAGACATATGCACACGTATGTTCATTGTGGCACTGTTTACAATAGTAAAGACCTGGAACCAACCCAAATGCCCATCAATGATAGACTGGACAAAAAAATGTGGCACATATACACCATGGAATACTATGCAGCCATAAAAAGTGACGAGTTAATGTCCTTTGTAGAAACATAGATGAATCTAGAAACCGTAGAGACATAGATGAATCTAGAAACCATCATTCTCAGCAAACTGACACAAGAACAGAAAACCAAATACTGCATGTTTTCACTCATAGGCAGGTGATGAACAATGAGAACACTTGGGCACAGGGAAGGGAACAACACTCACAGGGCTAGGTGGGGGAGTGGAGGGGAAGGAAGGGGAGGGACAGCAATGGGTGGCAGGGAGGATGGGGAGAAATGCCTGATGTAGGTGACAGGGGTAGGGGGTGGGGATGGAGACAGCAAACCCCCATGGCATGCATGTACCTATGCAACAATCCTGCAGGATGCAGGATGTGCACATGTACCCCAGAGCCCAAATACAATTTAAAAAAAGAGAGAGAGAGAGACAGAAATAAACTATGTAAAATATTAGCTGTCTTAATACCATTTGCCAAATGGAAACATCCTCTTAATTACGCCAGCCAATGCATTGGGAAAGATTATCTTTCGATCGTCATAGATAACTAGGATCTGCTTATTTAACCCATTATGCTAACCGTGCCACGTTTCTGTTGCTGATGCATTTCTTTTGTCTGGTTAAATACGTGGAATTTTCAAACTTAAAGGAATTTTTAAACAGAGTTGTGAGTACACTACACAATGATTTTTTCCTAAGCCATTTGGAAATGATTGCCCACGTCGTATCCCAACTCCCCCGAAGTTTTCGGATGTATGTGCTACAAGGCTATCTCCTAGATAACCACACTACATCATTCCAATCAGGAAATAAAGACACTAACCACTATCTCATCCTCAAACCCCCTTTACATTTTGCCAATTATCCTGAGTGTTCTACACAGCAGAACGATTCAATCCAGTCTTGTATTGCCTTCTGTTCTCTCTCTCTTGCTCTCTCTTTTCACAAAAGCACTGTTTATTTGAGGCAAAGAAAAGCCTTGCTGCAAGGATTATAGTTCCAAGCAGTCGAAACTCAACTGTTAGTGGCACTATTTTGACTTTGTAGATTTCGCTTATCCTTGGTCAGAAAAGGGTGATCAGGTTGTATTTTCTTCAGCTGAGCAAAAAGGGCAAAGAAAGTGGGAAAAGAATTCCACTCTACAGATGCTGCTCTTCAGACCTGACATCAGGCTCGACAAGCCCTTGCTGGTCAGTCTGCGGATTGCTGCCCCACTGCCGAGGGATATAGGCCATACTATATTTGAAACAAAACAATGAGCCGGGAAAACCAGGTGTAGGTCACCTGAGGAAGAGCAGACATCCACAGCTTCGAAACTCTTCGTGGAATGGGTGACCTTGGGAGAGGCTCAGCTCACCAAGGCACAGACCCTTCAGTTCCTGTTGCAGCTGAGTAAGGAGGTCATATCCTGGCTGCTCTGTTCAGTCAAAGACCTTGAAGTTCTCAGCAATGTGTTCCAGTGTCACAGATGTGGGAATCACCACCAAAGTTCCTCTGCGTGAGGAACCAGATCAGAACCTGGCTATAGTTTCATTGTTCTTTGCTGCAATCACTTTGACCCTGGGGTCCTCCAGAAGGGAAGGGTCCTTTGGCCCTGGGCCTGTCGGGAGAGCCAAGGAGTCTGTAGACGGTCACCGTGCTGCCTCTGGACTGACAGCACTGGATTAACTTCTCCTGGGCTAGGGACCTACTGGTGGCGCTCAATCTGATTAACCATCACTACTGGCTTACGTTTTAATCCAGATTTGTTTAAGGTCCTCTCAGCCTGGAGATGGTGAAGTTGGAGATGCCATTAGCTTTCACCAGCCCCTGGATGAGTTGCCTGATTCATCTCACAAGGAAAATTCCTTCCCAGGCTGACAGCCTGTTGGCCAATGAATAAGGTGGAGGTCCAGGAATTCAGCTCCAGGCCTCTGAGCAGCTTCCAGCAGGATCTCTCACCAGACACTTCTTGTGGCACATGCCCCATGGCTTGCTGATGAAGAGCCACTCGTCACCACCTGCTCCTTGAGCTGCTCCTAGTTCTCGTTCCAGTGCACATGGGTACAGTTGACGTGGCGGTACCCAGTGCTGATCGCCACTTTCACAGCCTCGGCCACCTGGGCCGCAGGGGACTTTCAGGTGCCCAGCCCCAGGATGGCCATCTTGGCGCCATTGTTGAGTGATGTGGCTGTCATGGCTGCATTGCTTTACAGACCCCTGCCTGGAATTTGCCTCAGTTGTTCATCTCTTTGGTCTTCTTCAGTCCTGAATAATTTTAGTGTTTCCTTGACTTTTATTACCATGACTTTTCTTTTTCTTTTTTTGAGACAGAGTCTTGCTCTGTTGCCCAGGCTGCAGTGCAGTGGCACAATCTCGGCTCACTGCAGCGTCCACTTCCTAGGTTCAAGCGATTCTCCTGCCTCAGCCTCCTGACTAGCTGAGATTACAGGCATGTAATTTTGGTATTTTTAGTAGAGACAGGGTTTCACCATGTTGGCCAGGCTGGTCTCAAACTCCTGACCTCAGGTAATACACCCGCCTTGGCCTCTCAAAGTGCCGGGATTACAGTGACCTTGACTTTTGTAGATAACATGCTCATGATTTGGTAGAAAGTCCCTAGATTTGTGTCGGTCTGATGTTCCCTCATGGCAAAATTCAGATGATATCCCTTTGCAGGAGTATCCTGAGCGTTGAGTTCTCACTGAGTCCTTGCCTGTGGCACATTTCCATTTGCCTCATTTGTGGTAACATTCACTTCCATCCCCTGATTAAGGTGGTGTCTGCCAGCTTCCCTCCCTAAAGCTACCCTTTCTTTCCCTTAGTAAATGACAAATATTTTGGGGAGAGATTCTCTGATCCTTTGTAAATATCCTGTTACTCATGAAACTTTCAAGTTACTCGTTTATTTTCTTATTCATATCAACATGGTCGTGTGGATTGTAATGTCACTCAATGGGTTTTATCTATTGCTATCATTATCTATCTGTGAGCTCAAAAATGTCCCAGGTCTAGTGGCGGGGGGACCCTTCAAGCCAGTTCTGTCCCTTTGCGAGGTCCTCTTGCTCCTGGAGCACTGCCTCACTTACTGGCACGAGGAGAGACTCCAGGCTCATTTTGTGCGTTCCCTGCCCTTGCCCCAGAATCAGCTACTTCTCAAGGTGCCCTGGTTCATCTTAATGGAACATGCTGTTTAGAAACTAAGCTGTCGACACCACATGTGCTCATTGCTACTGGATGCTTGACGTTCCCAGGCCTGCCAGTGCACAGAACCACACACACGCACACACGCACACACACACGCACACACGCACACACACACGCATGCCCCCGTATCTATTTCTGTGTCTATCCCTCTGTACTGAAAAGCTTGATATCTCCAATTCCAAACAAACAACAGTGTTCATGCTGGTTTTCTCCATTCCCACTTGTCCCACAGTGAGAAATCTGCCTCCCATTATCCTCGGCATATTGGCTTATTTGGTCAGTCTCCAGGCTATACCCAATCTTCCATCACTGCCATTTCCCAGCCCACCTCCCTCTGCAGACACCTTCCTTACCCCACCAGGGATGGCCTGCTCACCCCACACAGGTCGGTCTGATCCCTGTGACAGGCCACCCCCCATGGGGACCTCCTTCCCCTCTGCAGGGCTCCTTTCCACCCCTTGCCATCCAGGCAGACACCTAATTTGCTTGGCTCTACCTGATGCCCTTTGAACTTTATTGTTCAGAAAGGGAAGGAAGACAAGAGGATGAGCCCAGGGCATATTAAATGTAGTGCCCACCTTCACCAAGTGTAAGCCTTTTTGCCATTTGGCTACCCACAGTCTAGAAGACAACTTCCATTGCTTACTGTTGTATTGTGGATCACTCTGGAATATTAAGGATACAATTCTGACCAGACAATTAAACTGTCTTGTATTACCTGGAAGAGACCAAAACCACCTGTGGGTCAAAAGTATTGTGATGAACTGGCTTACCTTATTAAAACTTTATCCTTGCGGTCCCTGCCAGCATCGCCCTTGGACCCAGGCAATGGGATTCCCTTTCCACCTGGTGCTTCAGAGTCACCCACTTCACCCCTCCTCCAGCCATGACCCCCACAGGGAGTGGAGTTATGGGGTCAAGGGGATGTGCCCACTGGGGCCCATGTGTCCCTCTCCCAAGCCATGCCCTGAACACTGGGGTCCCTGGATCTCTCCACTCAAACATTCCTCGAGCCCACATCTAGGGCCTGCACCAGCCTCTCCCCAGATCAGGGTGAATGGCATCCCTGGTTCACGTACACTTTAGCTGGAGGGCAGCCAAGCAACAGCTATTGGAGACTGGGGAGAGGCTGGATGTGCAGGTTGGAGCATCGAGACCAGGCACCCACTGGGCCCTTTTTGGTGCAGAGTGAAGCTGAGGGTGGAAAGAGAAAGTCGGTGGCCAGTCACCATGTTCTGGTGCAGAATTCCAAGGAGGCTGAACATTCTACATGTGAAACTGGCCTTCCAGATTGTTAGGAAGAGGGATAGATTGTGTTTATTTTCTAGCCATTAGCTCTATATATAACGTTCCTTTCTTCTTTCTTTCTTTCTCTCTCTCTCTCTTTCTTTCCTTTCTTTCTTTTTCTTTCTTCCTTCCTTCCTTCTCTTTTTCTTTCTTTTCTTCTCTTCTTTCTTTTTCTTTTTCTTTCTTTCTCACTTTCTCTTCCTTTCCATCTCCCCTCCCTCCCTCCCTCCCTCCATTCCTTCCTTCCTTCCTTCCTTCCTTCCTTCCTTCCTTCCTTCCTTCCTTCCTTCCTTCCTGTTTTTTAGAGACAGGGTCTCACTCTGTGGCCCAGCCTGGAGTATAGTGATGTGATCTTGCCTCAGTACAATCTCGACTTTCCAGGCTCAATCAATCCTCCCACCTTAGCTTCCCGAGTAGCTGGGACTACAGGCATGTACTACCACACCGGGCTAATTTTTGTATTTTTGTAGAGACAAAGTTTCACCATGTTGACCAAGTTGGTCTTGAACTCCTGGGCTCAAGCAATACACCTGCCTTGGCCTCTCAAAGTGTTGAGATTACAGGCCTGAGCTACTGTGCCTGGCCATAACTTTCAAATATCTAGATATGTAGTATATGGATCTACATTTGTTTTCTTGCTCCAGGTCCATCAAATATTATAGACAGGGTTGGCTCTTGCAGGCAGTAGGTTTGCACATGGGTGAGTTTTCTTTATGTGCCGCAATTACAGAATGTCCCTGACATTTCCTCTAACAGGGCTTATTCTAACTTGCTCTCAGGTTTGTGCTATGGTTTGTGATGTGTGTGCTCACGAAGCTGGTTCTGGACATCCTTAGACAAATTGCCCTTGCACTCATGTCCATCCTGCCCACCCTGGACAGGGCTGTGGTGGAGACCTGCTGTTCGCCTGTTGTGAGGGGATTGGAGAGTCATGATGCTCCTCAAACAGCAGTGGATTTATCGATATCTATGTGCTATACCCCACGAGTAGATCATCAGGATCATCTGAAAAATAGCTGCCTTTCCGCATTAACATATGTCACTGTCATTTGACAATTCTTATTTTCTAGCTTTTAAAAAATGTGATAACAGCTTGCACTTACGTATTATCTCACGCTTTCTAAAACACTTCACATTTAGTATGTCATGGAAAATTGAATTTTTACATTAGTAACTTATTTATACCACTTGAAAAATACCTTTTTTTTGTGGTGGGACATCTCATATGTTCCTAAGTTTAAGATAATCTGCATAGTCTTTTATTCTCTCTCTCTCTCTCTCTTTTGGAGACAGGGTCTTACTCTGTGCCCCAGGTTGGAGTGCAGTAGTGCATTCATGGGTCACTACACCCTTGACCTCCCTGGCTCCCTCGATCTTCCCACGTCAGCCCCTCAAGTAGCTGGGACTGCAGGTACATGCCACCATGCCTGGCTAATTTTTTATTTTTTGTAGATATCGGATCTCAATATGTTGCCCAAGCTGGTCGCAAACCCCTGGGCTTAACTGATCCTCCCACCTCAACCTCTCAAAGTGGTAGGATTACAGATATAAGCTGCTGTGCCTGGCCAATTTATATTTTTTTGGTAACGTACTGTGAATTTTCCCTGATCTTCTTTCTCATTTGTCTTTCAAAATAATGCTTTTCATCCTCCTTAAGTTCCTGCTTAAAAACACAGAAGGAAACAAATGAACAAACAAAAACTTGTGGCCTCTTCATCAGTTATCTCTTAAATCAAGGCTTAAAAAAACTTTCGGAAATTCTGTTTTAACCCCCCAACAAGCGATATGACTCATGGCACAGTCATTAGTCACAAAGATCGGGTGAGATTTGGCTCGGTTTGAGGAACAGGATGAGACCTGAAGGCATCTTGCCAATGACTTGCAGCTCACTACAATCAGTACTGGAACCAGAAACCAGTTCTCCTGGCTTTAACCCACTCCACCAAACTTCTAATTTTGATAATATGAGCATAAATCAGTTATAATCCCAAAGGGCTATTACATTATTTTAATGATATTTCTGTATTTTTTTTCTGTTTACCTTTATATGAAACTCAATGTCTCTAGAACTTTGTAATCCTAAATATATCTTGGAAAGAAATCAATATATAGCAAATTTAGTTGTCATTCATAATTCATAATTTTATTTATAACAATATAATTTAAGATATTAATTGCTTAAAAAATCCAACAGGGCCCAAATAATGATTTACAAGTAGATGTGGTTATTTCTAGAAATAAATTAAAAAACAAAATTATTTATATGCAAAATTCTGCTAAAAGTGGTAAAAATAGGAATAGAAAAAGATATGTTTATTCTAAACACATATTTGTTTCCTTCTATTTAAAAAGGCATCTCAATTTTGGGCAGACAATTGTATTAGAACATTGAAAAGTGTCAGGGAGTGCTGATTTGTATGAGTTCACACTACCTTTGACCATCGCAATTTCTTGGAGATAGATTTACCTGCCCTGAGCAAAGTAAGAGAATTGACCTCAATTAAGAAACTACAAGTTAGACAGCTTGGTGTTCCCACAGCAAGATACACATGGCGATGGATGCCATTTAGGAATGGGTGTAAATAGGCAGTACCCAAAAGACATTTCAGTTGCCTGCAAAAGCCACCAAAGCATACTTAATTATCTTTGTGATAATAAGCCTTCAGGATGGTTTCAAATGCATAATTTTTTGATACACTACATTTGAAGCACAATATTGCAATTCTGCCTGGACTTAAACAGACAGGTCATCTTCATTTTCATTTTAGTAAAATAGTTCCCCCAGATTTATAATAGATCAGATTAAATTAGTCTAATCAACAAGAACAAAAGAGGCATGAACTTCTTTTATTTCTATCTCTAGTAGAGTTATAATTAATAAAAGGCATTAAATACAAATTTTCAAAATCCACTTTCCTTGAATGACACATTGTCATGCTTCATAAGCACACATGTCTGTCTTTCAGGGTGATTTCAGTGATTATTCAATAGTGAAATTGGCTAATTTTGTTTCATAAGGCTTATTTTGTAAATTTAGAGATTACATATATAATGCCTAACAGCTGGTTAATTCAAGAAAAATCAATCGATCACTTAATCATATCATAAACAGATTAAACTTTTTCCACATTAACCCATTGATTAAAAATCAGAAGGCATAATCTGGTCCTAAAATTGTACATCCTATTAAATTATGCAGAAAAAGGGGGTCACTTTCATCACCATTTTCACCCACTTAGTAGTTTGTCCATCCATGGTGTTTGGTGTTTTTTCTTTTCCTTTTTTTTTTTTTTAGACAGAGTCTTACTCTGCCACCCAGACTGGAGTGCAGTGGCATGTCTTGGCTCACTGCAACCTCCGCCTCCTGCGTTCAAGCGATTCTCCTGCTTCAGCCGCCTGAGTAGCTAGAACTACAGGTGCCCACCACCGTGCCCAGCTAGTTTTTTGTATTTTTAATAGAGATGGGTTACGCCATGTTGGCTGGACTCAAACACCTGACGTCAGGTGATCCACCCGCCTCAGCCTCCCAAAATGCTGGGATTACAGGTGCGAGCCACCGAGCCCAGTCCATCCATGGTATTTTTTAATTGGAGCTGGACTCTGCGTGCCTGAGTTGATCCTCCTGAAATGCCCTCCTCCTCGTGCAGACTCATGGTCTGAGCTTGGCTTCTGCCAGGAGAACACCATCCAGCGGCAGAAGACACTAGCCAGTTGCTGTGGTATGTGAAGGTGACTGAACTCCAAGGTAGAATACCATAAAGCAATTTCTAGAAGGATTCAGGATTTGTGTTGGACTTCAGTCACTTGTCATATGTCAACATTAAAGAAGAAAACATCAGTGGCCTCTTCGTGGGAGGGTAAGTCTGAAGGTAAGATAGGTGGCAACTGTAGCCTGCCTGATGAAGTGTGCAATGTAATTAAGCAGTGATGTCTGTGAGCCACTGTGGCTTGGGACATTCATGGTATTGCATAGGAAATATGCATCTGCTTGAAATTCACTTTCAGCTCAGCCCTGTATCAGTCAGGATCAGGTATCACTGCAGGTAATAGAAAACTCTCAACTAAAAATAGCTTTTAAATAAGCAAAAGTTGATTTTTTGCCCTGGAGTTAGGTAACCAGGGCCTTTAAGTCATTAGGGACAAGCCTCATCCAGTTCACCATATCTTACTGCAAGAGGGGCTGGGAAATGTAGTCTTTTAGCTGGGTACGTATTCACTCCCAATGGTATGCTGATAAGCCAGCTTTATCCTCCCCCAACCCCAAAGTGGGAGAGGGGGATGGAGAGAGAAAGAAACTCATAATTGTAGCATTTGCTAATTTCTGCAGTATGAATACTACCAGCATGGTTAATTTCAAGCTACCAATGGCTTAATAATTAGTTTACACAATTCCTGCAAATCTAATAATTGGCCCTTGGGAGCTGGTACAAGCTTGCTCTAGTAGACCACTGGGCTGCAATGCAAATAATATCAGAATTTGGTTACTAAGGAGAAAGGATGGGATGGGTGATGGGTAGACATCTGGCAGTCTCTGCCACAGATCCCAAATGGAACACAACTATGTATTCCTACCAAAAGTAGGGTTAGAAACATGTGCTCCACAATTCCTGCAGAAAAAGAACACTGATTTCTGATGAAACAACATAAAAGGCAGAAGAAAACACAGGCTGGAGAGGCTGCTGATGTTTAAAGAGCTGCAGGGGCAGGAAAACTCATCTTTGGTGCAAACAGGTGCCACAGGCAGAACATATTGGAATGCAAAGACCGCAAATTAGATGATGAAATGGAACTCCAAGCTAGAATACCATAAAGCAAGGCAACTGGGATCATCTGAAGAGTAGGAGAAATGGGATAACGTTTAATGATGCATCTTCCCTTTAGACTAAGCTTTCTGGGGCTTGGGGCCATGTTTTTTCTGTTCATTGTATTATTTTCAGTGTGTAGCCCAATCTTTGACACCTTCATTCATTCAACCAACACTTAGTGTGCTTACCTGTGGCAGGCACTGTTCTCTGTGGCGAGGGAACAGCAGTGAAAAAAACTGGCAGAAGTCCTGGCGTTCGTGGAGCTTACAGTCTATTCGGAAGGCAAGGGGGAGAAAATTAAATAATTTATACAGTGCTAAATGCTATGGGGATAATCAGGCAGGGAAGGAGGATTGCTAGGGTTGTAAGTGCTCAGTCGTTTAAGAAAAAACATTATTTATTTTTTTAATTATTGAGATGGGGTCTTGCTATGTTGCCCAGGCTGATCTTAAACTCCTTTGCTCAAATGATCCTCCTGCCTTGGCTCCCAAAGTGCTGGAATTACAGGCATGAGTCACCATGCTACCCATGAGAAGTGTGTTTAAACTAAATGGTATTTTAGGTTGGGTTTCCTAAAAGCAGTCCCTGAGATTAGAACTCGTGTGCCAGTGATGTGCTAAGGGTGTGCTGGAGACCCCAGCAGCCTCAGGGTTGAGATTGGCTATCAGCAATGTTTGGGCCAGGGTCCTCTGAAAAGCAGAGCCCAAGCAAGAATTCACGTGCCAATGTTTTATTTGGGAGGTTCGATCCCTGAGCAGTGAGAATGAGGAGAAAGAGGGAGCAAGGCAGGGGAAAATGCGAAGTGATGCGATGTCTTGCCATGTTGGTCAATGCACCCTGTGAGCTCGCAGGCAGGCCTGGGCGTGTGCCTGGCATGCTGGACCTGTCTGGAGGTTTGCAAGGAGAGGCTGCGTGTGGAGAAGGCAGAGGCAGAGAGGGTGGGTGGGCTCCATCTGCTTACTTCTCTCCCAAATCCTCTTTACAACTGATCAAGACACTCCACGGGGGCCACTGCTCTCTGCCTTCTGGGGCAGCACCTGGCTCCTCAAGACTTCTCCGCCTGGTGCTGTAACATTGTGTGAAAACCTGGAAGGGGAAAGGCAGCTCAGCTAGGGGTCTGTAGGTGTGGGGACTGCGGAGTTGTTGTTGGACCAAGAAGAGAAAGAAGAAGGCAGCAGAAGGGAGTGAGGGGATGCCCAAGGTCCCTGTCCGACACGGCGGGCGGGCAGTCCCTGCTTGGCTGCTAACCAGCCTCGCAACCTTGGGCACGTCACCTGGCCTCTCTGAATCTAGTCTTATCGAGAGGGTTGGGGTGGGTGGGACAGTCTTTCGAGTCCCTTCGGCTGAAACTGCCTGCCTCTGCGGCAGTCAGCACCCTGCCAGCTCCTGGCAGCCCCTGGGCGAGCTTGGAAATGATACTGAACGCCAGGCTTTCAGCAGTCACAGCTGCTGGCAGGGAAGGGAGTCCACTGGATTTGAGTAGAGCTTTTGAGAAAGGGTAGGAGGGAGCTTTTGCCCCTCTTCTTACCCCAGGGGAAGTATTTCTTTCACCCAGTAGAGGGGGAAGGAGAATTGGCTTCAATGATTTCTTTGTCCTAGGACAAGTTTACTACTAACAGCCCTTCAGTTGTCAGTGGGGACCCACTCAAGTGAGTTTAAACAGAATTTACAGCATAAATAACTATAGCTAGCTGCAAAGGGAATATAATAATAATTTTTAAATCCCTCAAGTCAAAATACTGTGATGTGTTTGAATCCAATTGCCAACAAAATATAAGCACGAACTCCACATGGCCAGAAGAGCAGCGGGGACTTGGGGTCGGGGTGGGGAGAATGTGGTCCTGGAGGAAACTGAGTGATCACAGCTACATTGTATGGCTGTTCTTGAAGTTAGACCAGAAGAAAATTATTGAAGCATCTCAATCACACATATGGCCTGGAATCACCCTCATCTCCACTGGTGCCTGAAGGACAGATACAGGATGCTCTATAACAAGTGCCAGGAACTTCCTTGGGTGATGCCTTTACCAGCAGGACCGCCTCCTGGCAATTCAGCTGTTCTAAGTCCAGGGCACTGCATCCCACACCTCCAGGGGCACTGTGCAAATGGTATCCAATGTACGAATGCGTGCTTGGCAGAGGAGAGGGGGTTATCGGTTTCCTTTTCTGTGTGTGTGTGCATGCCATCATGTTAAATTTTTGAGGATAGAACACTAAACTGCATGTCTGATTGCATATGTTAATACTAAACTTCATCACTTTAAAGTAGGATTGCCAAATTTAGCAAATATCAACACAGATTTCCCAATTAAGTTTAAATTTCAGATAAAAATCAATAATTGTTCATCCCAAACACTGCATGGAATATAATAAAAATTATGCACTGTTAATTTAAAATTAAAATTTTACTGGGCATCCTAAATTTTATCTGACAGCCAAACCTCAAATATCACATTTTCTGCATATACAAATATTTGTGTGTGTCTATAAATCCAAATATATATTTTATTTTTCACACAAATGATAGCATGTTGCATGCACTATTCTGTCTCAATCGTCTTATTTAATAATACATTATACATGGCTGGGCATGGTGGCTCACACCTATAATCATAACACTTTGGGAAGCTGAGACAGGAGAATTGCTTGAGCCCAGGGGTTTGAGACCAGCCTGGGCAACATAATGGGATCCTATCTCTACGAAATATAAAAAGTTAGCCTGATGTGGAGACACACACCTGTGAGTCAGGCTACTTGAGGGACTGAGGGGAGGATTGCTTCATCGCATCACTGCACTCCAGCCTGGGCTACAGAGTGAGATCCTGTCTCAAAAAAAAAAAGATACATCATATAGATTATTCTTTATCGGTGCATGCATATCTGCCTCATTAAAAAATTTGTTTTAGATTTGGGGATACATGTGAAGGTTTGTTACATAGGTAAACATGTGTCACAAGTGTTTGTTATACATTTTATTGCATCACTCAGGTATTAAGCTCAGTACCCAATACTTACCTTTTCTGCTCCTCTCCTTTCTCCTACCCTCCCCCATGAAGTAGACCCAGTGTCTATTGTTTCTTTCTTTGTGTTCATAGGTTCTTATCATTTAGCTCCCACTTACAAGTGAGAACATGCAGTCTTTCATTTTCTGCTCCTGTGTTAGTTTGCTAAGGATGACAGCCTCCAAGCTCCATCTGTGTTCCTGCAAAAGACATGATCTCATTCTTTTTTATGGCTGCATAATATTCCATGGTGCTCATGTACCACATTTTCTTTACCCAGTCTCTCACTGACAGATTGATTCCATGTCTTTGCTATTGTGAATAGTGCTGCAATGAACATTCACATGCATGTGTCTTTATGGCAGAATGCTTTATATTCCTCTGGGTATACACCCAGTAATGGGATTGCTAGGTTAAATGACAGTTCTGCTTTTAGCTCTTTGGGGAATTGCTATACTGCTTTCCGCAATTGAGGAACTAATTTACACTCCCACCAGTTGTGTATAAGTATTCACTTTTCTCTGCAACCACTCCAGCGTGTTATTTTTTGACTTTTAATAATAGGCATTCTGACTGGTGTGAGATAATATCTTATGGTGGTTTTCATTGGCATTTCTCTGATAACCAGTTATATTGAGCATTTTTTATATGCTTGTTGGCTGCATGCGTGTCTTCTTTTGAGAAGTGTCTTTTCATGTCCTTTGTCCACTTTTTAATGGAGTTGTTTGCTTTTCTCTTGTAAATTTGTTCAAGTTTCTTATAGATGGTGGATAATAGACCTTCGTCAGATACATAGTTTGTAAATATTTTCTCCCATTCTGTTGGTTGTCTTTTTACTCTGTTGAGAGTTTCCTTTGCTGTGCAGAAGCTCTTAAGTTTAATTAGATCCCATTTGTCAATTTTTGCTTTTTGTTGCAATTTCTTTTGGTGTCTTGGTATGAAATCTTTGCCTGTTCCTATGTCCAAGATGGTATTGCCTAGGTTGTCTTCCAGGATGTTTATAGTTTTGGATTTTACAGTTATGTCTTTAACCCATCTTGAGTTGGTTTTTGTTTATGGTATAAGGAAGGGGTCCAGTTTCAGTCTTCTCCATATGGCTAGCCAGTTATCCCAGCACCATTTACTGAACAGGGAGTCTTTTCCCCATTGCTGGTTTTGTCAGCTTTGTCAAAGATCACATGGTCATAAATGTGTGGCCTTATATCTGGGCTCTCTGTTCTGTTCCATTGATTTATGTGCCTGTTTTGTGCCAGTACCATGCTGTTTTGGTTATTGTAGCTTTGTATAATAGTGTAATGTGACTTCCTCTAGCTTTATTCTTTTTGCTTAGGATTGCCTTGGCTACTGGAGCTCTTTTCTGGTTCCATATAAATTTTAAAATAATTTTTTCTAGTTCTGTGAAGAATGTTGTTGGTAGTTTGATAGGAATAGCATTGAATCTGTAAATTGCTTTGGGAAGTATAGCCATTTTAATGATATCAGTTCTTCCTGTCCATAAGAAGGGGGTGTTTTTCCATTTGTTTGTGTCTTCTCTGGTTTCTTTGAGCAGTATAGAGAAACATCTCATGGTAGAGATCTTTCACTTCCCTGGTTAGCTGTATTCCTGGGTGTTTTATTTTTTTGTGGTAGTTGTGAATGGGATCGCCTTTCTGATTTGGCTCTCAGTTTGGTTGTTGTTGGTATATAGGAATGCTAGTGATTTTTATACATTGATTTTGTATACTGCAACTTTGCTAAAGTTGTTTATCAGCTGAAGGAGCTTTTGGGTTTTCTAGGTACAGGATCACGTCATCTGCAAACAGAGATAGTTTGACTTCCTATCTTCTGATTTAGATGCCCTTTATTTATTTCTCTTACCTGATTGCTCTGGCTAAAACTTCCAATACTATGTTGAATGGAAGTGGTGAGAAAGGGTATCCTTGTCTTGTGCTGGTTTTCAAGGGGAGTGCTTCCAGCTTTTGCCTGTTCAGTATAATGTTGGCTGTGGGTTTGTCATATATGACTCTTATTATTTTAAGGTATATTCCTTCCATACCTAGTTCATTGAGAGTTTTCAACATGAAGGAATGTTGAATTTTATCAAAAGCTTTTTCTGCATCTATTAAGATAATCATATGGTTTTTGTGTTTAGTTCTGTTTATGTGATGAATCACATTTATTGATTTTTAGTATGTTGAACCAATCTTGCATCCCAGGGATGAAGCCTACTTGATTATGGTGGATTAGCATTTTCATGTGCTGCTGGATTTGGTTTCCAAGTATTTTGTTAAGGATTTTTGCATTGATGTTCATCAAAACTGTTGACCTGAAGTTTTCTTTTTTAATTGTGTCTCTGCCAGGTTTTGGTATCAAGATGATGCTGGCCTCATAGAATGAGATGGGAAGATGTCCCTCCTTCTCAGTTTTTTGGAATGGTCTGTGTAGGAATGGTACCAGCTTTTCTTTGCACATCTGGTAGAATTCAGTTGTAAATTCATCAGATCCTCAACTTTTTTTTGGTTGGTAGGCTATTATATTGATTCAACTTTCGAGCTCCTTATTGGTCTGCTCAGGGAATCAGTTTCTTCCTGGCTCAGTCTTGAGAGGGTGTATGTGTCCAGAAATTTATCCATCTGTTCCAGGTTTTCTAGTTTTGTATGTAGAGGTGTGCATAGTAGTTTCTAATAGTTGATTTTATTTCTATGGGGTCAGTAGTAACATTTCCTTTGTCATTTCTAATTGTGTTTATTTGGATCTTCTCTTCTTCTTAATTAGTCTAGCTAGTGGCTTATCTATTTCATTAATTTTTTAAAAAAACCAACTCCTGGATTCATTGACCTTTTTCATGGTTTTTCATGTCTCAGTTTCCTTCAGTTCAGCTCTGACTTTTGTTTCTTGTCTTCTGCTAGTTTTGTGGTTGATATGTTATTGCTTTTCTAATTCTTTCAGTTGTTAAGTCAGATTGTTAATTTGAGATCTTTTAAACTTTTTGATGGGCATTTAGTGCTATGAATTTCCTTCTTAATACTGCCTTAGCAGTCCTAGAGATTCTGGTATGTTGTATCTTTGTTCTAATTATTTTCAAATAACTTCTTGTTTTCTGTTTTAATTTCATTATTTACCCAAAAGTCATTCAGGAGCATGTTGTTTAATTTCCATGTAATTGTATGGTTTTATTTTCATTGTGTTGACTTCTATTTTTATTTTGGTGTGGTCTGAGAGTCTGTTTGGTATGATTTTGATTATTTTACATTTGTTAAAAGTTGTTTTATCTCCAATTATGTGGTTAATTTTCTGCTTCCAGGATCTGTCTAATACTGTCAGTGGAGTGTTGAAGTCTCCCACTTTTATTGTGTGGGAGTCTCTGTCTCTTTGTAGGTCTCTAAGAACTTGCTTTATGAGTCTGGGTGCTCCTGTGTTGGATTCATACATATTCAGGAGAGTTAGGTTTTCTTGTTGAATTGAACCCTTTACCATTATGTAGTGCTCTTCCTTGTCTGTTTTGATCTGTCTTGGTTTGAAATCTGTTTTGTCTGAAATTAAGTTTGCAATCCCTGCCTTTTTCCTGTTTTCTACTTGCTTGGTAGATTTTTCTCCATTTCTTTATTTTAACCCTATGAGTTACATTACATGCAAGATGGGTCTTTTGAAGACAGCATACTATTGGGTCTTTTATTAATCCAACTTGCCATTCTGTACCTTTTAAGTGGGGCATTTAGCCCACTGACATTCAAACTTAGTATTGATATGTGTGGATTTGATCCTATCATTGTGGTGTTAGCTGGTTATTATGTTGGCTGATTATTATGTTCGTGTGATTGCTTTACACTGCTTAACAGTGCCACTACTTTACAGTGTGTGTTTAAGTGTGTTTTTGTATTAGGTTATAGTGGTTTTTCCTTTATATATTTAATACTCTTTTCAAAATTGTTGTAAGGCAGGTCTGGTGGTAATGAAGTCCCTCAACATTTGCTTATCTGAAAATGATTTTATTTCTCCTTCACTTAGGAAGCTTAGTTTGGCTGGATATGAAATTCTTGGTTGAAATATTTTTTCTTTAAGAATGTTGAATATAGGTTCCCAGTCTCTTCTATTAACAACTTGTAGGGTTTTAGCTAAGAGGCCCGCTGATCGCCTGAGGAGGATCCCTTTGTAGTTGACTTGCCGTTTTTCTCTAGCTGCCTTTAACATTCTTTCATTTTGACCTTGGAAAATCTGACGATTATGTGTCTTGGGGGTAATCTTCTTGTGTAGAATCTTGTAGGAGTTCTCCGTATTTCTTAAATTTGACTGTTGGCCTCTCTAGCAAAGTTAAGGAAATTTTCATGGATGATATCCTGAAATATATTTTCTAAGTTGTTTGCTTTCTTCCCCTCCCTTTCAGGGATGCCAGTGATTGGTAGATTTGGCCTCGTTACATAATCCCATACTTCTTATAGGTTTTTTTCCTTTCTTTTTATTCTTTTTTTAAAAAAAATTTGTCTGACTGTCTTATTTCAGAGAACCAGTCTTCAAGTTCTGAGACTCTTCTCTCAGCTTGGTTTATTCTGCTGTTAATACTAGTGATTGCATTGTGAAATTTTTGTACTGTGTTATTCAGCTCTGTCCTCTGTCAGACCCATTAGGTTCTTTTTTATGCCAGCTATTTCTTCCTTCAGCTCCTGTATCACTTTATTGTGATTCTTATTTTCCTTGGATTGGGTTTTGTCATCCTCTTGAATCTCAATGATCTTTGTTCATATCCATATTCTGAATTTTACTTTTTTCATTCCTGCCCGTTTGACCTGGTTGAGGACTCCTGGAGAATTGGTGTCGTTGTTTGGAGAATATATAACACTCCGGCCATGTGAGCTACCAGAGTTCTTGTGTTGGTTCTTTCTCTTCCCTGCACGCAGGTGTTCCTTTAACTGCAGTAGAGGTTGAGTACAGTCAGGAGATGTTTCTTCTGGATGCTTTCACCAGGCCAAAGCTTAGCATAGGGCTTTTGTTTGTTTCTTGTCACTGGTTTCAGAGAGTGGTATTTTGGTGAGGTATTTTTTGTGTTGAGGCTTTGGAGTGTGATCCAGCAGGTGGCACTTAGGCTTATTGGTCATTTGGTTGACTCATGTTCTGTTGTGTGGCTACCCTATGTTTTCTCACCATTGCAGCTGTGTTCCCTCTCAGTGCTCTGAAAGCGTGGGTTTCTCTCCCCCTTGAGCGTCCACTGTAGATCACAACTTGGCACTCCTGGGCTTCCCACTGGAGCTCTGGGGCAATCTCATTGTTTATGTTCCTTCCCCAGCTTAGACGCAGGAGAAGAAGAGATCTTAGTAGTGGTTATGGCCAAGGATATTTTACTTGACTCCTGGGGGTTCCACCCCAGAGAGATGCAGGTCAGCAATTGCTTAGGGCAGTCAGTCCCAGATGGAGGATCTGTGCCATGGGCCCAAGCCAGGGGTTCCCTGTCTGGTGATGAGTCATGGGGGGGGTGTGGGGCCTATGAGACAGATTGGCCCCCTCTCCCTGGGTCAGCTGCAGCTTGTTGGAGGTATAGATAAGGCACTTAGGCTCTTTGCTCATTCATTAGTGTGAGGTTGGCAAGGGCAGTTCCACCGCAGAGTCAGTGGCCAAGAGGCTTTCAGTTACTCCTGGAGGGTCCTTCCAGGGAGTTGCTGAGTTGGTGCTGGCTCAGTAGCTCTGGCAGGGGGTGGCTGGAGGTCCAGGCCTGGAGGACCTGCCTTGTGAGAACACGCACATTCTATGGGGATATGGGAACAGGCACCCACAGTCTGGCCATTTTTCCATAGGGCTGCTGTGGTATGCTTGAGATCTGCTCTAGTCCCTAGTCACCTTGGATTTTCCAGAGGCTGGAGGCGTCACCAGTGAAGGCTGTGAAATAGCAAAGATGACAGCCTATCCCTTCCTCTGGGAGCATTGTCCCAGAGGTATGAAACTGTTGCCAGCCCAAAGGCATTGTAGGAAGTGGCTGGAGACCCTGGTTGGGAGGTCCCACCCAGTGGGGAGGAATGGGATCAGGCACCTGCTTACAGCAGCAGTCTGGCCACGTTTTGGTAGAGCAGCTGTGCTGTGCTGTGCTAGGGGATTCCTCCTGCCCTGGGTTGGCTCAGCCTGTCCAAAACCTGAAGGCTGTAACAGCTAAGTCATCCAAACAGCAAAGATGATGGCCCACCCCTTCCTCTGGAAACACCATCCCAGGGGGAATTCAGATCTCTGTCAGCTGGAGAGCTGCATCGGGGCTGGCTGAAGGCCCTGCTTGGGAGGTCCTGCCAGTACGGAAGAACGGGATCAGGCACCTGCTTAAAGCAGCAGTCTGGCCACATTGTGGTAGAGCAGCTGTGCCATGGTGAGGCATCCTTTCTGCCCCAGGTCAGCTCAAACTCTCCACAGCCTGAAGGCTGGAATAGTTAAGGTACCTAAATAGCAAAGATGATGGCCTGCCCCTCCACCTGGGCATTCCTTCTTAGGAGGTACAATGATGCTACTGGTAGCTGGGTGGAATTCTAAACCAGTGTGTCTTACCTTGTGAGGTGCTGTGGAAGTGGAGCCTGCAGGCTGCTGCTATTCAGCCCCCTGGATTCAGTCTCTTTCCTAGGGGTATGTACAGGAGTCTAACTTCCTGCTTTCCCAGAACTGCAGCTACTTTTGCCGGAAAGCCCAAGTATGTAAGCCTCCAGGGTCTCCATGCATGCCTAAGTGGCTGCTCTGCTGAGACTTCATGTAGCTCTGTCTGTCAGACTTGAGACGTAAGGCCTGGTGGAGTGGGTTCACAGAGTGATCTCCTGACCCAAGGGTTGCAAAGATTTGTGGGAGAAGCGTGGTTTTCCTGGGTGGCTCATTCACTCACCGCATCCCTGGGCTGGGGAGGATCTTCTGGCTCTGTGTTGCTCAGAGGTGGGCCATTGTCCTGTCTTGCTTTTCCTTGTTATCTGTGGGTCAGGTTGCTTCCTCAATTAATCGCAGTGCAAGGACCTGGATGAACAGTTCAACAACAGTTGAAGGTGTTGTCATTGCTTGCCCCTTCTGTTCCTCTCTGTGAGAGCCACACACACTAACTGCTTCCAGTTAGCTGCTGAATGGATGGACTATAGACATTCAACCATCTATATAGATACTTGTCCCCAACTTAGCATTTTCATGATTGCCAAATAATGCAAATTTTAAATTTGTGCTCCCTTCTCGGGGGCTGATCTAGGTCTCTCTTATGCTGTCCTCCTCCTGATGGAAATGCCTTGTGGGGCTTCTCTACTGTACCATTCAGCACAGAGTCAGCAGCAATCATAATTGCACCCTGGAGGCCCTTCACATTCTGAGTTCATTGTGGTCTGGTTGCTCGTCAGGCATATACAGATAATATTCCAGGTCTTGTCTTCACTGCTATTTTGGGTTGAATCTATTGTCTCCTGGATTCCATGTTTTCATCTTTCTTGGTTTATACCCTCAAATTATAGGAGAACATTCTCTAGGAGTTTTCTTAAAAAGACAGTTTAAGAAGTAATAAATCTTTGCATGTTTGAAGATATCTGTTCTGCTCGTAGGTTACTGCTAGTTTGGCTGGTTATAGAATTCTTAGCTGCAAATATTTTTCTTTTAGAATTTTGAAGACCTTATTCCATTATCTTCTAAATTCTAGTGTTACTATGAAGAATCCTGAGGCCATTCTCATTCGTGTTCCTTTTTCAGGTGACCTATGTTTTTTGTTTGTTTGTTTCCTCTTTGGAAGCTAATAGAATTATTTCTTTCTGGTGATGAGAATTTTTTTTTTAATTGCCTTGGTTTTTTTTTTCTTTATGGTACTGGGTTGATAATGCATACAACAATTCTAGATATATATATTTTAGTTAAAGCTCATATTTTTTTATTTCTTGGATGGTTTCTTCCCAGTAATTTTCTATATTCTCTCATTTAAAACACTTATATTGGCTTGTGTGTGTGTGTATTGAATCTCCATTTTAAAAAATCTTGTCTATTCTACTTTCCAGGAATTTTTTTTAACATTTTTATCTCTGAAACCTTTTAATGAATTTTTTAAATGTTGCATATTTAAACAATGAATATTGTATCAATCAGCATAGGCGAGGCTATCCTGGGGCAAAAGCACAGAAAAAGGGGGACAACCATGGTACATCTGACCACGTGTTATATTTTTAAATAGCAAGACTGTGTTCTTGTTTTTAATGCATCCATTTATTGATTTAGGGTTCAATATCATCTTGAACCTCTCTGAGAATATTATTTACATTTTAAAGTTTTTGCCTGCATGACTTTTGTTTCCTCTAGTTCCTTTTTTTCTGTGTATTTTTGCCTGCATGTCGCAAGCTTTCCCTGTCCTTATTATACCCTGGTTACCCATTCAGAAATAAGAGTGAGTCACTTAGAAGCAGATGGGAAGTTGCCCAGCAGGCCTCTCTGTTGAGTGGGTGGTGGACAGCTTGTCAGGGGACCAGCAGTTATTGGTGTGTGGAGGTTGTATCAACCCCCGTCCAGTCAAGAAATACATGGATGCTCCAGACAGGGCCAGGGAGAGAGTTGAACAATGGGACTGTAAGGTGCCAAAGGGACCAGTCATGGACGTGAAGGTGCTCCATGATGACTGCCACAGCCAGGAGCCATGACCACCTGAGATCTGGAGAGAGAGAAGTTTCCGGACTCCAGTAAATGCTCCTAGCTGTGCGAGAGGGGCTTCTCAATAGGAACCATTGTCATAGGTCGGGGAATGCAGCCCTGGATAAACTATAGCCTGGCATGAAAAAAAGGAGAATAAATACGCCAGCCCTCTGTGGGCCCCCAGCCCAGCAGAACCCACCCTAAAGTACAGGGAGAGAACCCAAGGGACATAGTGTATGGGGTCACCTCCTGGAACATGGGCACATGGGTAGAGAAGGGTGGGTAGCAGATCTGAGGGGCTATGGGGAGAATGTCCCGTACAAAGAGCTTTCCCTAGGGGACAGTACAGGTCTCCAGGGAGGGTCCTCTGAGAGTCTTCCGGGACATTCTGCACACAGGGAGAGAAGGGGCTGTGAGGCCAGCTGCTCCATGTGAAGCCTCTCATCTGAGCCCTGCTTTCTTCTCCAGCCTCAGCCCAGTCTCCATGGCATCTGCTGCCCCAGCCTCTGGCTGTAGGATGGGCCATTTCCCCTTTTATGTGTGATTTTGAGCGCATACTTTAGGCTGTAGCTGCTTCTTCTCTGCTAAACCAGTTACCACTTCTCTTCCAAGAATCTGTTAAAATCCCTTGATTCTGTTTGCATTTCCTTTTTTCTTATTCCTCTAATTTATTCTGTTAGAACATGAAATTGCTTTACATTTTTATATTTATTTTCACAGAAGGACATGTGTGAATTACTTACAGTTCTTTCACATTATCCATAATGTCCTGTACAAATATAACATAATTGATTAAAGCAACTTAAAACAGTACTCTGGTAGTGTACCCTCAGGGGAATATACTCTAAGGACAAAAAAAAAAAAAAAATTAAGAGGCAAAGACAGTATAACCTTAGTATTGGATGTGTTTTTTTAAAAATGGTGTTGGTACTTTAAAACTAAAACTCTTGGGCGTGAACTATAGATTAGCACAATGACTCAATATATCCGTGTTTCGGGAAGCAGGGTTTTCACTGTGGAAGAAGTGGAGAGAAGCTGTAGAAGAACCCTGTGTAACTGGATTTGATACTGTGGCTTCAAACGCCGACAATACTACGTGTTCCTGCTGTGAAGTGGTGAGAAGTTCAGAAATTCACCAAATAGTGTTCTTGCCAGAAATGTTTCACCTAAATATAGTCACAAGGAAAGGGAGGAATACGTAATGTGGGATGTTTTGCAGGGACTCTTCAAAGGATTCATTGTCAGGAAGAACAGAGTGAGGTGATGGGATTGTTCTATATTAGGGAAGAATAACAAGGCGTAGCACCCAATGCTAAAGCGTGAGCCTTGATTTCATTCTGAATTGAAAGGAAAATGAACTATTAAAAACACCAGTGGGACAATTGGGGAAATTGCGTTAGATTCTTTTATTGAATTCATGTTAGTTTCCTTAGCGGTGGCAGAAAGATTGTAGTTGAAGGGTCTAGGGGGCCTGTCGGGCACCTGTGTCCTCCTTTCCAATGGTTCAGCAAGAGGGAGATGTGTACAGAGAGCAACAGCACGGGCAGGTTATGGTGTCAGCAGTTGGTGGACTCGAGGCAGGCTTGTTGTATTGCTATTTTGAAAAATCAAAATTAGGCCAAGTGAGGTGGCTCATGCCTGTAATCCCAGCACTTTGGGAGGCCGAGGCTGGTGGATCATTAAGGTCAGGAGTTCAAGACCAGCCTGGCTAACATGGTGAAACCCTGTCTCTACTAAAAACACAAAAATTAGCCAGGTGGAAGTGGCACACGCCTGTAATCCCAGCCACTCTGGAGGCTGAGAGAGGAGAATCATTTGAGCCTAGGAGGCGCAGGTTGCAGTAAGCCGAGATTGTGCCACTACACTCCAGCCTGGGTGACAGAGCGAGACCCTATCTCGAAAGAAAGAAAGAAAGAAAGAAAGAAAGAAAGAAAGAAAGAAAGAAAGAAAGAAAGAAAGAAAGAAAGAAAGAAAGGAGGGAGGGAGGGAGGAAGGAAGGAAGGAAGGAAGGAAGGAAGGAGAAAGAAAGAAAGAAAGAAAGAAAGAAAGAAAGAAAGAAAGAAAGAAAGAAAGAAAGGAAGGAAGGAAAGAAGGAAGGAAGGAAGGAGAGAAAGAGAGAAAGAGAAAGAGGAAGGAAGGAAGGGAGGGAGGGAGAGAAGGAGGGGGTGGAGGGAGGCAAAAATCAAAACTAAAAAAGGAATAAATTGGGGCTGGGCATGGTGGCTCGCACCTGTAATTCCAGCACTTTGGGAGGCCAGGGCGGGCGGATCACAAGGTCAAGAGATCGAGACCATCCTGGCCAACATGGTGAAAACCCATCTATACTAAAAAAAATACAAAAATCAGCTGGGTGTGGTGGCGTGCGCCTGTAGTCCCAGCTACTCAGGAGACTGAGGCAGGAGAGTTGCTTGAACCAGGAGGCGGAGGTTGCAGTGAGCCGAGATTAAGCCATTGCACTCCAGCCTGGCACCTGGTAACAGAGCAAGACTCTGTCTCAAAAAAGAAAAAAAAGGAATAAATTGTCAGTGTGCCACAAAACTTCAACCTTTAACACTTAAAAAATTCTTGTGGGGACACAGCAGTCCTTTTTTAGTTTCTGTAGAAGCTCAACTGAGCTTTGCTATGTGACATAAATGACCGAGGCACACTGAAAGAAAGGAAGATAAAGAGGACATCCTAGAGAAATCTCTCCCGGTGAGGAATGCAACGCGCTCTCCTCTAGGAGAATGTTTGCCCAAAAAATGGCTGCTTTTCCTTGAGTCTTTATCCTGCCACTTCCAGTGGCCAAGTACCCAAACCCAGCCACCCCAGGTCCTCTACAGGAGGGGTGATCAGATACTCTGCGAGAACCTGGAACCCTAAGGATGCGACTCCTCCCCTCAGTGGCACAGCTCCAACAGAGGTCCCATCTGAAGAAAACGCTGACTTAAGATTTGAAAACAAAACTGTCTGCAGGTGCCTGGGGAAAGTGGGGAGCTGAAAAGCTGACCTGGCTTTACTTCTGCTGGGCACTTAGGGGCAGGGACAGCAAGGGACGAGATCTCTCTCTCTGATACGTTTTGGCAGTATCCCAGAGGGGTGAAGAAAAATAAAAGAAAGAGAAACAATGAGACCTCCTGATGTTTGGGCTATCCAGCTGCTGGAGTAGCAGTGAAATCTGCTCTTCTAAACTTATTTCAGTCACAGGTTTTTCTTCTACTTACCTCTGAGCCTCTCCCTTAAGAGGACACACAGACAGCACGGGGTGAAGCCAGTGGCTTTACACGGGAATCTAGAACATCCGGTGGCAGCTGACCTAGATTGCTGTCACATCTGGATAGGTCATACATACTACACATGTGTCACAGACAGGATGACAGTGCACACATATGCAATAAACATGTTAAAAGCATGTACGCAAATGCCTTGGTTTGTTACGGCAGAGAGACAGTTTGGGAAGGTTGACGCTCCCTCCCATCTCTGATCCTCCTGAAAGTATGCTTGTATGCCTGCTCCCTTGTTTTTCAGAAGTGGCTGTGATGGAGCTGGTGTAGACACGTATGCCAGTTTGCAGGAATAGATATGATTAAAATGTGCATGGTCGTGTATACACACCAGCTGCGTGCTGACATACACACATGTGTGTGCATCATTTGGGACAGTACAGAAAGGTAAAAGTTTGTAGCTCTTGGATATTTGTCTCTTTTTGGAGTAATGTGACTTAGTGCTTCCTTTTTCGATGGCAACAGTCTAGAAATGCTGTTCTTCCCGCCCAGAGGTTAGAGGGAACAGGAAGGAAAATGTGGGGAGGGGAACCGGAGAGATGAGTAGGGGCCTGGAACCGGAGGCACTTTCACCTGTGATGGGCTGTAACACTGTAGGAAACAGCGAGGGACTTGGTCAAGGCTGAGTGACAAGAGGAGCCAGTCCCAGAAGGACAATTTGTTCTCCTCATCAGTTTTTCTTCCAGGTGCAGACAACCTAGGACCCTCTCTTCTGTCATCTCAGAGTTGAGTCCTGCTATACCTCAAGGATTGCTGAAGGCTTTCCCGGCTGGGTCTGTGCCACAGGGAGTGGGTGGGTCCCATGGATGATGGAAAGGTCTTGGTCTCCACATGGAAGCAGCACCTAATGGTGGGGGCTGAGGATCATCAGCAAACAGGTGTTTGGTCTGCCTCCAGTGATGCCTCCTCATGGCTTCCACATGGTGAGGTTGGGCTCAGAGTAGCAGGAGGCAACCCAGAACACTCTCCACATTCAAGACAACCTTCTATCCAGCCAACAAGGCTACATCCAGGAATAGATGGATGTGACCCTCCATCTCACTGTGAGACATTGCACATTCCAAATAAGGACTCTCTCACATCAACATACTGCTTTGTAAGACAGAATATTCCTCCCGCTTCTGCAGGAGACGTTTTCTCTCCTATTTTCTTGGAGCGTCTGGACAGGTGTCTTCATGTCATGTGTGGATGGCCCTGGCCAGCGACAGCTGCTGTTTGCACCGCACACTGGTGTTGGACAGGGAGGAGATGTCCACATTTCCCCAAGCAAGGCTTCTCTCCTGGTCTGATTTCCCAGTGATAAGGGTGGTAATGGGAATAGTGGTGGTTCCTGCCATTTGGGAAGAGAGTTTCTCAGGCATTTGTGTCTAAGTTTTATGATAGCAGTCATCGTGGCTGGGCTTTATCATTTTCTTGGCTGGCATTATGATGTGCTGAAATTGAATGATTTTGGTTTCACCTTAAGCTTCCTGTGGTTTCCAGAGCAGAGCTGAAATGGCTGAACACACTTAGAATTCAAATTTGGAAAGACAGTAAAGGTCTTCATTTTCATCATGGCCAATATCTCAAGATTCATTAGGGAAAATCTTGAAATTTAGAGATTTTTCTTTTTCCAGAAAGAGAGTACCTTGACTTCTAAGAATTTTTTAATGAAGTTTTCAGTAGCTCACCCAGGACAGAGTTCTATTTTCTGTATACAAGCTAGGTGAGTAATGATGAAGCCTGGCTTTTTAGGTCAACACATCTTTAATAAGGCAATCACTGGAAACGAACATTCCACAACTCAGAAATGCAGATATATATTGCTATGGTTTGAACTTGTGTGTCCCTCCCCAAATCCTATGTTGAAACGGAAACCCCAATGTGACAGTATGAAGAGGTGATGCCTTTAGGAGGTGATCAAGTCATGAGGGCAGCACCCTCACAAACAGGATTAGTGACTTCAGGGAACTAGCTA
>PVKV010005339.1:72369-110838 GCA_004027835.1 Alouatta palliata
TTTTTTTTTTTTTTTTTTTTTTTTTTTTTTTAACATCAACATGAATAGACTAAGACAAAAATATATGCCCCTGAAGTTTGGAACACTTCCTCCAAAGAAGGCTTGCTGCTTTCAGCAGGCATCAGTAGGAAGTAGGACAGAAAGGGCATTCATTTCCTAATTGCTGCTGTAGCAAATCACAACAAATGAAGTGGCTGAAAGCAACACCAGTTTACTCTCTTACAGTTTTGAGGTCAGAAGTTTGAATCCATTGTAGTGGGCAAAAGTCAAGATGTTGGCAAGGCTGGTTTCTTCTGGAGGCTCCAGGGGAGAATCTGTTTCCACTCTTTTTTCTCTTGTATTGCCTTCTCTTTTTATTTCATTGAGTTGATCTTCAATCTCTGATAGGCTTTCTTCTGCTTGATCGATTTGGCTATTAAAACTTGTGTTTGCTTCACGTAGTTCTTGTGCTGTGTTCTTCAACTCCATCAAGTCGTTTATGTTCTTCTCTAAGCTGGTTATACTAGTTAGCATTTCGTCTAACCTTTTTTCAAGGTTTTTGGTTTCTTTGCATTGAGTTAGAATGTGTTCTTTAGCTCTGAAAAGTTTGTTATTATCCACATTCCGAATCCTGTTTCCATCAATTCTTCACACTCCTTCTCAGTCAAGTCGTGATCCTGTGCTGCTGAGGAGTTGTGGTCCCTTGAAGGAAAAGAGATGTTCTGGTCTTTGATGGTTTCACCTTTTTTGCACTGGTTTTTTCCCGTCTTTATGGATTTACCTGGCTGTGGTGTCAGAGAGCTGCTTGGTGAGGTTGCTTGTCTGCCTGCGGGGGCGCTACTGGGTTTCTAGGGACTCCTTCAGGTTACTAGGGAAGCTTCCTGTGTCTTTTTTGTTTATGCTGGGAGATTAGGCCTGCCTCTTCCGCTGACCTGTAGGCGCTGCTGGGTTGTCAAGAACGCCTTCCCGTTGCTACGTAGGCTTCCTGTGTTTTTTGTTAAAACATGTAGCCCAGTCCCACCCTTCTAGTGGTGGGTTGTACACTTCCTCCACTGGGCTGGATCATTCAGGGTTCCTCTCAGACTGTGGCACTGGCTTCGCAACCCACTAGAGTCAGAACTTCAGCCCCCTGGGGTTTGTGGGGGAGGTTAGGGACCCACCCAGCCACACCGGGCAGTCTCCCCCTTTCAGCTTTCTCTCTCTCTCAGGTCATGGGGTAGGGGCCGCCCAGCTGCTCCCGTTTATAGCTCCCTCTCTCTCCGGGCGGGGGGAGGGGGCAATAGCTCAGTCTGCAGACTCTTATTCAACTCCGCACTTGTAATTCCCGGCGCTTGACTGGCAAAGATCCCCTGTTCTGTGTATTGCGAAGGCTTTGGGGGAAGCGCTGTATCTGGACCAGAGTGCCAGAGGTAAAGCCTCCGACTCGCTGGTCAGATGCACTTTCTGGGTGAAGGAGCACCCCTTCCCGCCTCAGTCTGCCCTGAGTGGGCTTTGCTCACCCTCGGACCAGACCCGTTGAAATGCACCTGGTACCTCGGTTGGAGCTAGGAGATCTCTAGGTTTCTACATCTCTTTCACTGGGTGTTATGCACTAGAGTTGTGTCTAATCCGCCATCTTGGATCAAGAATCTGTTTCCATGACTTTGCCAGCTGCTAGTGGCCACCTGTATTCTTTACCTGGTCCTTTTCTTCCATCTTCAAAGTGCACTCCAATCTCTGCATTGATAGTCACGTCTTCACCTCTGACCCTGCCTCCTCTTATAAAGAGCCTGTAATTACATCAGGCACACCCAGCTACTCCAGGATAACCCCCAAATCTCAAGAACCTTAACCACATCTGTAAAGCCCCTTTTGCCATATAACACTCATAGTTTCCAGAGATCAGGAAATGGATATATTTGGAGGAGGGACCATTATTCAGCCCTCCACAGGAGGTAAGTGGGGCAGATCAATGGGTGACTCTGAAAGATGATATGCCCAAGACCTAGTGCCCAACAGTCCAATCAGTCTCCTTCCCTACTGCTGGTCTTACCACTCCCATCTTAGATTGAAGTTACTTTATCACACAATTCATATGTAAATATTTATCTTTTTAAAAATGGAAACATTATCAATAGAACTAAGTCCTCTGACCATCTTCCACAATCCTGATCTTTTCTTCATTTCCTTCTTCCACCCCAAAGTTCAGCAATGTTCATTGTTTGATACACATCAGATGTGTCTTTGCATGTACATACATTTATTTGTTCCCACAGAAAGTATAATCTTGTTTACGGCTTCCCTCAGTATAAGTGATATTGTGATGAACATGTAATTCAGCCACATGCTTTTTTCATGTACCAGTGTCTTCAAGATCTTTTTATGACAGCACGTATAGATAGACCTCATTCTTTTCAACTACTGCCCAGTATTCTATGAAATGAGTATACCACGGTATATTCGTCTTCTTGGGCTGGTGTAATAAAGTACCAGAAACTTGATGGCTTAAAACAACTAAAATTTATTCTCATGCAGTTCTAGAGGCTAGACGTCCAAAATCAAGGTGTTGGCAGGGCTATGTTCTCCCTCACAGTTCTAGGGGACAGCCTTGCTTATTCCAGTTTTTGGTAGCTGTTGGCGTTCCTTGGCTTGTGGATACATCTCTCCAATCTCTGCCTCCGTCTTCGCATGGCTGTCACCCCATGTGTGTCTCTCTCTTCTTCTCTTCTAAGGGCATTGCCATTGGACAAGGACAAAAGGAGAAGGGGAGGGCATGCTTCTTCCCTTTAAGGGAACATCCTAAAAGTTGCATAGTCTCTTCTCACATCTCATTGGCTGAAACTTGGTCACAGGGTCACCCTTAGCTTCAGAGGAGGCTGGGAAGTGTAGCCTTTAGCTGAGTAGTGAGACTGTTATGACAAAGGCAACAGGGAATGGATGTGGGGATGACTGGTAGCCTCTGCCACCCTAAGTGTTTCTCTAGTGTGAAGACCCAGAGAAGGATGACTGGCCATGATGGCTCCCTTTAACCGTGGTATTCCCAAACTATCCTCCAATGGTGTCATGTAGATTTACACTCCCACCATCAATATTGAGGCTATCCTTTCCCATTTACTCACCAACCATTAATATAAACACATTTTAATTTTTTTGTCATTTCAATTGGCAAAATGACATCCCGTTTTTTAATGTTTTCATTTTCATGATCTCTAGTGAGGGTGAGCATTGTTTAATATGTTTATCTATTTTTCTTTTTTGGGGGGGGATGGAGTTTTACTCTTATTGCTCAAGCTGAAGTGCAATGGCACGATCTCGGCTCACTGCAAACTCCGCCTCCAGATTCAAGGGATTCTCTTGCCTCGGCCTACTGAGTACCTGGGATTACAGGCACGCACCACCACCTCTGGCTAATTTTGTATTTTTAGTAGAGATGGGGTTTCACCATGTTGGTCATGTTGGTCCTGACCTCAAGGGATCCACCCGCCTCTGCCTCCCAAAGTGCTGGGATTACAGGCATAAGCCACTGTGCTTGGCCTTATTGGCTATTTCTATTTCATCTTCTCTGATTTTACTTTTTCTTGTTCGTTTTTCCTAGTTAATTGTTTGTCTTTTTCCAGTTGATGAGTTCTTTACAATATTCTCAGCATGAATATTTGCCTGTCACAACTATTACAAATATTTCTTCCAATTTGTCATTTATCTTTCAATTTTGTTTAAGAATATATTTTGTCATAATATAAATTTTAGATATGTTTTATTTTTATCATCTAAAAGCATTAATTTTAAAAAAGAAAATGTTGGTTCTAAGCTTTTTGATCTAGGAAGCTAAAAAATTCAAATATGATTGACTGAAAAGCAGCATTATATGCCCTAGTCTAAGTAATAAGGGTGTGGAAAGCCAGCTGGTAACTTGTGGCACCATCTTACAGATCTCAACGGCATCTGCTTCTTCCAGGTTGTCTACACAAGGCCCTTGCCATCAGTCAAATGAGTGACAGCTTTCTGGCAACCGTGTGTACACTCTGGCTCGTTGGAAAGCTGAAGCATGTGGCCAAAAGCAGAAGGCCTTCCCTATTACCTATTGGAGTCTATTTGGGGTGCAAGGTACTCACAAACACAGAGCCATCCAGGTGGCCAAAATTTGCTGTACCCATTGTTTACTGGGGTATAAAAAAAAAAGTGTCAGTGTCAGAGCCTATTTGGGATAAAATTAGATAGAAGAGAGTGGATCTAAGTGAGCTCCCTGAAGACCCATAATCACTATCCCTAGATTGGAGGGGAAGGGGAGATTTTGGAGAGATTAAATATTTTACACCACTTCCAGAGTGGCCATGGATACTCAGAGCCTGCCTGGAATCTGCTTCAGAGAAAAGCTGCTCCATCTACTTTGCCCCCAGGGAGTTTGCCCTTGCTCAAGAAACTTTGTCTTTAAAGCCGCAAGAGGCCAGCCTGTGCCTACACAGAAAAGGGAATGGGTTCTCAAACCCTCTCTTGTAATGATAAAGGTGGCACATCTCCTTGGCTGTGTATCTACCACTTGTCAGACTTTTAAGGCACACGCTATTTGCTAAAATATTGGCTGCAACACTATCAAGGCATCAGGCGTCTGGTTCCAGGACTACCTCTCCCAATCCCCATGGACATCTCACCACCTCTTCAACCTCCCCTTTCTCCAAGTAAAAAAATAATTCAGAAAACCCCTTAAAAGAAAAAAAAAAAACTATTTTAAGAAAGAGCAATTCATGCTAGCTTGGTGGCTCATGCCTGTAATCCTGGTACTTTGGGAGGCTAAAATAGAAGAATCACTTGAGGCTAGGAGTTTTTGACCAGCCTTGGCAACATAGAGAGAGACCCCATCTCTACTAGGAAAAAAAAGAGAATGAGCCAGTTGTGGTGGTATACACATGTAGTCCCATTTACTCAGGAGGCTGAGGTGGGAGGATCACTTGAGCCCAGGAGTTTGAATTTATACTGAGCTGACTGAACCACTGCACTCCTGCCTGGGCAACAGAGCAAGATCCTATCTTTTTTTTTTTATAAAATGGCAATTCATAGCCTCTCTCAAACAGCCTCCTTCCCATCTTTACCCACCTCCAGAAAAAGAGGAGTAGCTATTTTTTCCTCTCTTTAGAATGTCAGAAAATTTCTTGCTGAAAACAGTGAACCAGGCTATGATCTCGGGCCTCCCTAATTACTAGCAATGTAGGGACGAAGCGATTCCTAATCAAGGTGAGCATTATTTAATGCATTTATTGCCCATTTCTATTTCATCTTGTTTGCTTTTCCATTTTCTCTCCTTTGTCCATCTTTTTTTTTTGTTCTATTAGATTGTCTTTTGCTTGTAAACTGAAGCAAAAGAATTCTGTCCAATTCTCCAACCCCTAAAATAACACCCCTGTCACCTAAAGCATGTAGTGGAGATCAAGATGACATAGAAGAGATGCATACAGGGTGACTTGCAAGGGACAAGAAATAAGAGATCCAGGTTTGGGTCTAGCTTCGTTGCTTACCAACCAATCGGCTTAGCCCCCTTCCACTTCCCTTCCATGAATGAAGAGGTTTCCATTTACATTTAAGGACCAACAACATCTGCTAACACTAACTGCTCTTCATATCTGTGGGCATAAATTTGGGTATCTAGTTACTAGACCTCTTCCAAGACTGGTAAACTGTATTTTTTCCTGTTGCCCTTTTCTCTATAAAGTTTCAGACCACAGAAGTTTAAAGCAGGACACCCTCCCTGCACTGACTCCAGGGTCCTGGCCCACTAGAGACCGAGCCCAAGCCCACCTCCCTTACACTCTCACTTGTACTGAGCTTGCTTCTTGGGGTCTGCTCCCTCCTCAGATCTGCAATCTTTCCTTGCTTTTGTTGTTGCTGTTTGTTTGAGAGAGGTTCTTGCTCTGTTGCCCAGGCTGGAGTTCAGTAGTGCTATCGCTGTTCACCACTGCCTTGAATTCCTGGACTCAAGCAATCCTACCTCAGCCTTCCGAGTAGCTGGGACTGTAGATGTGCAGCACCATTCCAGAATAATTTTTTTAATCTTTTATTTTTTGTAGTGACAAGGTCTCACTAGGTTGCCCACGCTGGTCTTGAATTCCTGGGCTCAAGTGATCAGCCTACCTCAGCCTCCCAAAGTGTGGGGTCACAGATGTGAGCCCTTGTGGCCGGACTTCACCTTGTTTATCAGCATACGGTGATACAAGCACACACTCATGTTAGCAAGGGACTGGTTCTCCTCTTTCCTTTTTAGGGAAATTACATATTTGGTAACATGACGACTTCTTTACAGATAAGGTCGTCTTCAGATGTTCTCTCCTTCCTGTTTCTTGACAGGAGGTACAGCTCTCCCAGGCACCAGGGCTGATGCCCAATAAAAATGGGCTTTGAGAATTCCGGCCACATTTGGAGAAGGTTCCCGTGTCAGTGCTTTGCCTGGATTACCTTGGTTCTCACTATTTTTCAAATATGCAAAATGCCTCTTACTCTGAGCATGGTGATTGATTACCAGACAGCTTCCTGCAGCGCAGAAGCTTGCTCGGCCGAGGGACAGGCTAGAACCGCTGGGAGGTCAGAGCCCTTGGGAACAGCCCTCAAGCAATCACAAAGACGTGCTCCTTGCCCTTCAGGGGAGACAATGCTGACGCATGGTCTAAACCAGGTCAGCAAACTTTTCCTGTAAACAGCCAGATGGTAAATTTTTTAGTCTTTGCAGCCCATGTGGTCTCCTTCACAACGGCTCCACTCTCCCATGCTAGGACATAAGCAGCCATCGCGTGGAGAACACAGAAACAGGAGTGTGGCTCTGTTTCAGGACAACTGTATTCATGGCTCCTGAAACCTGGATTTCAGGGACTTTCATGTCATTAAATATTTTTCTTTGATTATCTCTCAACCATTTAAAAACATAAAGACCCCAGCCTGGGCAACATGGTGAAACCCCGCTCTACTAAAAATATAAAAATTAGCTGGGCGTGGTGGCAGGCACCTGTAGTCCAGCTACTTGGGAGGCTGAGGCAGGAGAAACGCTTGAACCCAGAAGGTGGAGACTGCAGTGAGCCAAGATCATGCCACTGCACTCCAGCCTGGGCAACAGAGTGAGACTCCATCTTAAAATAAAATAAAATAAAATAAAATAAAATAAAATAAAAACAAAACTAAAATAAAATAAAACAAAAGAAAATATAAAAACATAAAGAGCATTCTTAGCTCATAGGCTATAGAAACCTAATGGGCTGGGTTCAGCCATAGTTTGCTGACTGCAGTGTAAATCGTCTCCCAGAGGTCCCAGTGAGCTGGAGAGCTGCTTGCCCACAGCAGTAATCTGGAGTGACTGGCTCCTTCTCTTCCCTGGTTTACTTTGCCTACTCTTCTGTGGTCACCTTCCAAATAAGCTATTTGCACTCAAAGCCCTCTCAGAGTCTGGTTCTGTTCTTAGACTTCTTCCCAGGCTGGTAAATTTGATTTTCTGTTTCTCCATCCCCCAAAGTTACAAACCAGGGATGTCTAGAGCAGGGCAACTCTATCAGCAGCTCCTGGAGTCTGGCCCTCCTGAGTCCACCTGACCCACCCCGCTGGTTACCCCACCCTGGACTGTCACATTGAGCCAGCTTCCAAAGCTCTTGGCTTTATGTCCCATTTCCTGAGGACACTTCAGTGAACAAGATCGTCCTTGTCTGACAGCTTACTGCTTTCATTCTACTGGGGATGGGAGAGGGTTAAGCCACAACTGTAGCGCAGTGTGATAGCCAGGAAGGATGGTAGGTTCTGCCACGGGAGTCAGGGGGATTTGAATCTCAGCTCGTCCTTGTAATGAGGAGGAGAACTTGCCCAAGCCTTGTTTCCTCATCTGAAAAGGAGAGAACGCGAGCTCAATCCTTATGGGGTGGGGGTGGGGGAATGAAATACACATCCAATGCCAGCATGCATTGTATTGTGGGGCACACAGGAGGGACTCAGTGGTCAGAGGTGACCACTATCATTAATAGACAAGTACTCTAGGAGCCACAATGGGAGGGTCCGTGAGGGCCAGTGTCATCATGGGAGAGGTGGCAGTGTGTGGGCAGGCTCCTGAGCAATGGCAGATGTGGATGAGGGGCTGAAGGAAAGGAGCACCTCACACAGGAGGACAGCATGAGCAAAGGCATAGCCAAGAACCCGACAGAAGGAACTTGGGTAATGAATCCAGCTTTTATCTTGGCAACAGAGGCCAAAGAAGGTAGCTCAGAAGCACCTGAGGTATGCTTATTTTTTATTAATGTTTGAGTCAGGATCTCACTCTGTTGCCCAGGCCAGAGTGCAGTGGCATGACTATAGCTCACCACAGCCTCCAACTCCTGACCTCAAGCAATCCTCCCACCTTGGCCTCCCAAAGTGTTGGAATTATGGGTATGAGCCACCATGCCTGGCCAGGGTAACACTTACTGAACGTCTGTTGAGACTCTGTGGAGACTGCAGGCCATGTTCTAAGTACACTACAGGTCAATTCTTTCATCCTTACAATAATTAGGTAAGGAATTGCTATTATCTACATTTTGCAAGGAAGAGACCAAGGCTCCAGAGAGGTTACGTTGCCAGCACAGAGATTCCAATCATGCCCGTCTAACTGCAGCACTTCTATTCCTACCCACTGTGCCATGACGATTCTGTAGCATATAGAATAGAGACTGAGATAGACTTGGGATTCAGAGAAGCCATTCTGAAGGAAGTGACATCTATGATGAGATCTGAAGAGTGAGCAGAAATCAGCCCTGGGAAGGCAGACAGAACACATTCCAGGCACTGGCATGTCCTGGGGTTCAAGGGCAGGCTGTGAGGCTCTGGGAGTAGCATGGTCTGGCTGCAGCATATAAAGTGTTAGAGAAGCATGCTGGGGGATGAGAGATGAATTCACAGGCAGGAGACCAACCCATGAAGAGCCCTAGAAAGAATATTAAGGCATCTGGTGTTTATCCCAAGGCAATAAGGAAGAGTTTTGAAGAATAAAGAAATAAAGATTTCTTTCAGTTTAGGTTTTTCTTTTTTTTGAGATGGAGTTTTGCTCTTGTCACCCAGGTTGGAGTACAGTGGCAAGATCTTGGCTCACTGCAACCTCTCCCTCCCGGGTTCAAGTGATTCTCCTGCCTCAGCTTCCAGAGTAGCTAAGATTACAGGCACCCACCACCATGCCTGGCTAATGTTGTATTTTTAGTAGAGACAGGGTTTCACAATGTTGGGCAGGCTGGTCTCGAACTCCTGACCTCAGGTGATCCACCTGCCTCAGCCTCCCAAAGTGCTGGGATTACAGGCATGAGCCACCATGCCCAACCCAGTTTAGATTTTAAGATGGCTCTTTGGTTAGTGTGCAGGATGGACTGGAAAGGGGCAGAGCTGGAGACAGGAATACCAATTAGAAGGCTGCTTCACTTCTCCAGCAACTCAAAACGCACAGGTCCTAGATGTGTAGGTGGTATTCCTTGGAGAGAAGGCATGGCCAATGATCATATTTTTTGTTACAAGAAACATTTCTGAGTTTTGGAGGGCATGGTGGTGGTTGGGGAACAATCATGTAATTACTGAAGGTCCGAGACTCCACCTCAGTTATCTCTTCTGTCATGGAGAGCCAAGCTGGGCTCCTTCCTGGCATCTCTCATCAATGAGCACTCTTCAGCTCCCAACCTCTCTGAGCTCATCTTCTCAACTGGAATTTCAAATGTATCTCCCGACAAGCTCAAGTATATGTCTTCTGAGAAATCTGTGTATATGTCTTCTGGCAAAGTCTCATCTGTGGCTATGCGGCATTGTTCAACGATGACATTTTCAACCCACAGATCCTCAGTCCCATACAGGGGGGTCTCTGTCCATGGAGGGATCTGGACTGGTCACTCTGACGTGGCACAGGAGTCTTCTGACTTCACACAGTTCCTGCAGGGGCCCTGGCCCAGCATTGTCAACCAGTTCCAGGAAGTCTCCCTCTGCAAACAGGGGAAGCTGGACCATGGCTTTGGTTCTGGGGTCACGTTAGGACTTCAACTCTGTGTAGCTTACCTTGAATTTTGGCAGAAACCACACCCTTCTTCAGATCAAGGAAGCACTCATTGGCTGTGAATGATGAAATGGCTTCATGTGGGGAGTGTAGTCTCTGGAGGACTGGAAGTAGAGCTGTACACCTGGCATAGCCCCAGTGATGTCAGAAGCTGAGTTAAAATACAGACCTCTCCTAAGGACCCTGCCCAGATAGGCATATGGAATGAGGAAATGCTGCCTCTTCTTTCTTGGGAAATCTCCACGACAAGGAACTTTTTCACTTTGTTGGTCTGGAAGATGGTTAAGAGCTGCCTGGACTTGAACAGAAAGGGCTTACTTGTGCCTGTTTTAGTCTCTGCAAGGACCACACTCATTATTTTGATTCTCAGTGGGAATTTGCTTTTTTCCATACTGTATATTTGTCTCATTGTCAGTTTTAAAGGACAGACTTCCTAAGCTTGTGATATCGGTGACATTTATGTCTGGGTCAGAGGGGCTGGCAATCTGGATTGTACCTGTGGAAGTGAGGAGGGGATGATTAGTAGGTCTGAAGGTGCAAAGGAAGACAGCCGAACCCAGGTGATATGGTTTGACTGTGTCCCCCCGCCAAATCTCATCTTGAATTGTAGCTCCCAAAATTCCCACGTGTCCTGGGAGGGACCCCATGGGAGGTAATTGAATCATGGGGCAGCTTTTACCATGCTGTTCTCATGATAGTGGATAAATCTCATGTGATCTGATAGTTTAAAAGGGGCTGTTCCCCTGCACATGATCTCTCTTGCCTGCCGCCATGCAAGACGTGACTATACTCCTCCTTTGTCTTCTACCTTGATTGTGAGGCTTCCCCAGCCATGTGGAATGGTGAGTCCATTAAACCTCTTTCCTTTATAAATTACCCTGTCTCAGGTATATCTTTATCAGTAGCATGAGAACTGACTAATACACCAGGTAATGGATGGGAGCTTTTCACAGAGGGACAGAGCTAACTGCAGCAATTTGGTTAGGAATATGTACTCTGTCCTCACTGTCCTCTGCCCTCTGACCTGTGGGAAGCCCCCTTTCTTGGCCGAACTGGATCTGTAGCCAGACAGCAAGGGAGGGGGGTTGATGCCAGCCTCACAGGTCAGCTTCAGCCTCTGGGGCAGGGTACAGGGCAGAATGGAGAAGGGGTAAATGAGGGCTAGGAAAAATGGAGGGTCCTGTAGAGAGGGGTGAAGTGATTTGCTTGAGGCTGAGATAGGAAAGAACAGATGTAGGAAAACAACTCAGGCCTTTAGACTTGTTTAAATGCTCTCTCTACACCACCGTATGGGGGCATGAGTAAGAGCTCATCAGAGTGCCTGTGTGGCAGCAGAGACTTCTCTTGCTTAAATTCGCTTTGAAGATGGAAATTATAACACATTGCTATTCTGGCAGTGATTTTAAGAATATCTCAACGTGGTCATTTAAGCCTCAACATTCCAGAATGGAAAATAGCCCTAAGCAAGTGATGAGACAGCCAATATTTATACAGCATGATGAGCTGGCAGCTGGCCCACCATCCATCTCTTCATCTTTCCTTTCAAAGTTTCCAATCAAAAATTAAAAATTTAAAATGATTATAAGGAAGCTTAAGTGTATGTGTCATTTTTATGGCCAATGGAAGCAATAATTCTCTCTGAGCTGGGCTATGGCTGAAGGCTACAAACTGACATGGACCCCTAAGTCTTCCTGTGCATATAAAGATATAATGGGGTCAAAGTCAGCTGCTGCAATTAAGACCTCATTTTAACTGGGGAGAAGGACTTACCCTAAAGTAAAGTATTGGGAGTCCGACTATATTTGACTGATTCCCGAAAACTGAAAGTGAGGCCCCATTCCTTTTAAGGGATACCTATATATAAACATGCACTAGAAATGACCTGTGGAATTGTCGCGCCCAGATCAAGAATGCTCATTGCCAACAGTTTTAGGAGTAGCTAGACATGGTCATTGCAACTCCTGGAGAAGGAAAGGAGTTGAGAAGGGAGAATTTCCTTAATAAAATGCAGAGTATCAACTTACACATGAATTTCATTTAAGCAAAATATGGGGCCAGGCATGGTGGCTCACACCCGCAATCCCAGCGCTTTGGGAGGCAGGGGCTGAAGGATAACTTGAGTCCAGGAGTTGGAGACCAGCCTGGACAACACAGCAAGACCCTGTCACTACCACGCTACAAAAAATAAAAATAAAAATAAAATAAAATTAGCCGGATGTGGTGCTGCATTCCTGTAGTCCCAGCTATTCGAGGCTAAGGTGGGAGGCTCACTTTAGGCCAGGACTTCGAGGCTGCTGTGAACTGTGATCCTGTCACTGTGCTCCAGCCTGGGTGACAGACAGAGTGAGACCCTGTCTCAAAACAAAACAAAACTACAAGAAAAAAAGAAAAATATGGGAAGCCATGAAACAGATATGGGTTGTTGCAGACTGGATCCAGGATTCCTGGGAGGTAACTGAGCCCCTGAAACAAAAACGTGCCACACCAGGTTGAAGGGGTAAACTGAAGAATGAAGACCAGTCTGGGGAGACCAAAGTCTCCAGGTAGGAAGTGTGGCCGGTGACATCTGGCGATTAGACCTGCCACTTCCTAGCCGTGACACCTCAGGCGTGTTATCTAACTAATCTAGGGTTTGTTCTTGTTTGTAAAATGAGAATAAAAATCACTTTTTTTTTTTTTTTTTTTGCTTATCTTACTAATAGTTGTAAAGATACAATGAAATCATGGACGTGAGAGTGCTATGCAAATTGTTTTGGGCTCACAAAACTGAGGGTTTTTTTTTTTTGTTCAACTGAAAATATCTTCTTCAGAAAGTGTAGAAACGTGCACTACAAATCTGAAATCCCTCAGTGACCAAGTGTTTACTAACATGAGTGTAGTTCCAGGGGTGCCCTCAAATTCAAGGTTTCTTGTGACTATATGTGGTTTAGGAACATTTTTAGCAGCTAATGCACAATGCTTCTGAAATCTAAAGTAAGCAGAGACTTATTGCCTATTAGTGACAGTCTTTAGGGGCGAGGGAGCTAGGACAGATGTCCCAACTCCAGTTCCAGATGATGAAGGACTCCAGAGCTAGAATACCCTAGTGAGGCTGTTTGCATTCAAAAGAGGTAAGGCTAAGACACCTGGAAAGAAATCTAGGCCCATTAGTTGGTGCAGAGTGAGGACTCTGGATGGAGGAGACAGCAGTCTCCACAGTGGATGTGGCTAAGCGGGGTAAGCCCCTGGTGTGGCTCCAGTATGGTGGACCTTGGGTACCCAGCCTTCTGCCACCTTTCTGGCTACAGCCTGCGCTGTTTCCTCGACCAGTGTCCCAGCCAGTCAGTTGGTCCAATAACTGTATCCCTGATCCAGGCTTGACTGGGGACTGAGAGCCACATAGATCCCTCCCTCACCAGACGGACCCTGCCTGATGTCTATACCTGCATAGCTTGCCTAGAGCTTCACCACCCACAGGGGACCTTGCTCTTTTTGCTCTTTTAGCCTCATCTTTAATGTGAGGAATAGCAGCTCACTCACACAGCAGCTGTCCCAGAGATCAGCCTACGGAAAGGCTCGGGTCACTCTTCCCATTCCTTCCTCTAGCTTTTCCTTCCCATTTTCCTTCCGGACACTGACTGGTCCACCTTGTTCAACCATATGTGTGCTTTGCCCTCCCACTCAGGAAACTCAGCATAAATTGGAGGCGTGAGTGTTTGGAGGGAGGGGCACAGCTTTGCACCTGCCACCTCCCTCCAGGAACTGGGCAACAGCCACAGCCCAGTGAGTGCTGGCAGAGCCAGGAGGCTGCCTTTGGCCAGAGGCAACTCAGTTGACATCCCGAGAGAACAGAGTCTCTCCTCTAAGCGAGCTTTGTGGATTTTAAGGTTTTAGGTGGCACTCTCACATATCATGCCCTTAATTTAATAGAAGATTTAAAAGTCTGGTTCAATGCAAGTGTATGCTTTGCCTATCAATGTCATTAATCCAGTGTCATATTTTCAACAATGAATATTATTCATTCTTCTTAGTACCAATTGTTGCCGCTCATATGGCATAAGTGTCTGAAGCAGGAGCACAAACAAAAAGAGAAATTGTTCACTGAGATTCAATTAGGAGGAAGAAATAAAACCCATTTTTTTTCTTTTTTTTGAGATGGAGTCTTGCTGGAGTGCAGTGGCGCGATCTCGGCTCACTGCAACCTCTGCCTCCCAGGTTCAAGTGATTCTCCTGCCTCAGCCTCCAGAGTAGCCGGGATTATAGGTCCCCAGCACCATGCCCAGATAAGTTTTTGTATTTTTAGTAGCCACCACCATGCCCAGATAAGTTTTTGTATTTTTAGTAGAGACAGGGTTTCACCATGTTGCCCAGGCTAGTCTTGAACTCCTGACCTCAAGTGATCCATCTGCCTTAGCTTCCCAAAGTGCTGGGATTACAGGCATGAGCCACCGCACCTGGCCTGAAACTCAATTTTGGATTCACATATGCCTGTTCACAGAGATGTTTCTGCAGTCAACAATGCATGCAAAGCACCTGGACACAGGTGGGTGATCCACTCCTCACCCTGCAGCCTGCTGGGAATGATGGTGCCATTGACTACTGTTCTCATTACTGTTGTCATCACCATTCAGAAGATGGAGCAGCATGAGAAGGACAAATGGACATAAGCTATTGAGATGTGATGGAGTGAGGATCAGGGGATGATTGGTATTGTCTGAATACAGCCAATTAGCAAAGACATAACAGGGCAAATCAAAGCAAGGCTTCTACTGGAAGCTCTGCTAATGAAAATATGAATACTCTTGCCCTGCCACGAAGCTGAATTAGATTTTTTTTTTAAATAAACATTGCCTCCTGAAAGAGGTCTTCTGGCAAGCTAATTAGTAAGCCTGCTATAAATTTACACCTCATATAACATTTCTTTTCTGCAAAGGAAAATAAAATGATTCAGTCCATGAGTAGATAGAAAAGTGAATTGGAGTTTGGCATTCACGTGAACTACAGTCATAAAATTAATATGTGGTAAGAGCCTGGCCTTTATGACAGCATATAAGAAAATGCACCAATAATAAATTTGCTAGAAGGATAGGCTTTTTCTTCTGCCTGCAGCTCTTCTGGCTGTCACTTTGAAATGAATATTTATTAAGGGAATAAAATTAAAGCATTTTAAGTCTACTAAAGGAACGTGTTTAAGTATATATAATGACAAAAATATAATAATAGATGATGAGATGGACTGAATTTTTAAAATAATAGAATAAATCATATTCTTCAGGAAGAATGTGTTAGGAATATGTTTTTTGGCATCTTCATAAATCAAGATGTGAAATCAGTGAAGTAAGAGATGAACAATTTCTGGAAATGGAATCTCCACAGCTACTTCTGGACAACCTCAGCCCATCAATCTACAAACCTCTGTGCCCAGCACGCTGTCCAGGCTGGCCCTCTAGCCGATGGTGTACTAGGAGTTCCCTTACATGTCTGCTGGGGGTGGCGCCCTTTCTCACACTCGTAACAGTGAAACAGCAAAAGAACCAACATGACACTCCATTTTTGTTTGAGTGGCCTTTATCTGTGTTTAGATATCCATTCCTGCATGTGGGCTAGAATAATTTTAGAGCACTGGGATGAAACACTACAACAGCAGTCATACAGTTTTTGAAACGAACTCTGGGATTAAAGGGGAGTATGTGAGCAACCAACTATATTTTGTTAAAGATTTGTAGGAGGAAGATGCATGGTGACCTGACCAGGGACAAAAGAATTCTCAACTTCCCTGGACCCTTGCTGGCATCCAAATGTCTATGGTCATAGGTCATGTGTTGACCCTCCTCTTCCCCTGTCCTGAATATAAAAGGAGACTGAAATTTGTGCCGACTTGAGATGGCCTTTGTGACACTAGTCCACCATCTCCCTAGGTGGCTGGCTCTTGAATACACCTGGTTTTCCCTCCACTAAGTCTTGTCTCTCCAGTTTGGCTTTCGAGTGGCAAGCAGTTGAACCTAAGTTCGGTTACACATTGATGGTGAAACAGCTCTAAACCACTTCCCCGTACTCACCTGGCCAAAATGCCGTCACCAAGAAATAGGAATGCAAAACCAAATGACCACCAAAGTTCTCTGGAATCAGGGCAGCAAGACTCCTCAGGCAATTCCCACTGCCACCCTGACATGCATTTCCTCCCTGTGAGCAGGTTCCACCCTACAATGCTGTGGATGGACAAAGCAAGCCGTCCTGGTGCTCCTGGATCCCATCCCAGCAGACCATGGGGAGGAGCAAGTTTAGGTCTTCTCCCCCGGGACCTCACATCTTAGGAGCCTCTTCCCTCGACTCTCTTTAATGCCAATTAAGGACAATTTTTCTCCTTTCTTGAGCACTGTGGGTAACTCTGCTGTGAAGATGGGGACCAAGTTCTGGAAGCAGTAAGGGCTTCTGCGGGTCATGGAAGGCTGGGCAAATGGGACCAAGTAGACCAAATCGGCCACAGTTTCAAACAGAACTGGAGCTGCAGTCAGCTGGAACTTTCCAGTGGAGAAAACAATAGGAACAAAATGTCCAAGTCCATTAGTAGAAACACAACTGTCCATCAGTAGAAACACAAATGTCCATCCGTTGAAACACAAAATTGTCCATCAGTAGGAACACTAATGTCCATCAGTAGAAACACAAAAGTCTATCAGTAGGAACATAACTGTCCATCAGTAGAAACACAAATGTCCATCAGTAGAAACACAGAAGTCCATCAGTAGAAACACAAATGTCCATCCATAGAAACACAACTGTCCATCAGTAGAAACAAAAATGTCCATCAGTAGAAACACAAATGTCCATCAGTAGAAACACAAAACTGTCCATCAGTAGGAGCGCAACTGTCCATCAGTAGGAATGCAAATGTCCATCAGTAGAAACACAACTGTCCATCAGTAGAAACACAAATGTCCCTCCGTAGAAACACAACTGTCCATCAGTAGAAACACAAATGTCCATCAGTAGAAACACAAAACTGTCCATCAGTAGAAACACAAAACTGTCCATCAGTAGGAGAGCAACTGTCCATCAGCAGAAACACAAAAGTCCATCAGTAGGAACAAAACTGTTCATCAGTAGAAACACAACTGTCCATCCGTAGAAACACAACTGTCCATCCGTAGAAACACAAATGTCCATCAGTAGAAACACAAAACTGTCCATCGGTAGGAGCACAACTGTCCATCAGTAGGAACACAACTGTCCATCTGTAGAAACACAACTGTCCATCAGTAGAAACACAAATGTCCATCCGTAGAAACACAACTGTCCATCCGTAGAAACACAAATGTCCATCCGTAGAAACACAAGTGTCCATCAGTAGAAACACAAATGTCTATCAGTAGAAACACAAAACTGTCCATCAGTAGGAGCACAACTGTCCATCAGTAGGAACACAAAAGTCCATCTGTAGAAACACAACTGTCCATCCGTAGAAACACAACTGTCCATCAGTAGAGACACAACTGTCCATCAGTAGAGACACAAATGTCCATCTGTAGAAACACAACTGTCCATCAGTAGAGACACAACTGTCCATCAGTAGAGACACAAATGTCCATCTGTAGAAACACAACTGTCCATCAGTAGAAACACAAATGTCCATCAGTAGAAACACAAAACTGTCCATCAGTAGAAACACAAAACTGTCCATCAGTAGGAGAGCAACTGTCCATCAGTAGAAACACAAAAGTCCATCAGTAGGAACAAAACTGTCCGTCAGTAGAAACACAACTGTCCATCAGTAGAAACACAAATGTCCATCCGTAGAAACACAAAACTGTCCATTGGTAGGAGCGCAACTGTCCATCAGTAGGAACACAAATGTCCATCAGTAGAAACACAAATATCCATCAGGAAGAATTGTGACTCCAGGCCAAATTCCATGCCCTTTACCAGAACAGTCCTTCTTCCAAAATGACATTTCTATCAGGACGGACCCTGTGATGGTGGGCCAGTAAGATTCTAATTTTCACTGTACCTTTTCTATGTTTAGATACACGCATACTGAGCACTGTGTTACAGTCACCCAGTGTTCAGTCTGGTCACATGCTGTGCAGGTGTGCAGTACAAGCAGTGGGCCACACCACACAGTCTGAGTGTGCAGTAGGCTCTACCAGCTGGGTTTATGCAAATCACTCTGTGATTCAGCACAGTGCTGGAATCACTGCACAATGCATTTCCCAGTCATTAAGTGATGCATGACTACACATGTTTGTTATTTTGTAAATACAACTCTTCCCTCATCTACTGAATTCCAAACAGCCACTGGGACCCACCGAGTCTCCCTCAGAATTATCCCTTCACCTTTTGCCAACCCATGCCCTAAGTCAGGCCTCAGCATCTCTCCCCTTTGCAGAAAATCGCCTCTGTGTCTTTAGTCTCTTCCCCTTCCCGGAGACTTCCCCGAATCACACACCATTCCTGTGTTCAACGCCGCAGTGTTCTCCATCACCCACTAGCCTCTTGTCCCTCAGCCCATGCCCTGCAGGCCCCTCTCCCACCCCCTACCAGCACCTGGCCCGGTGCAGGCCACGCCTCAGTGCACCCCCTGAACAGGTCTCAGTCCCCTCCCCTACCTGGCTGAGCATGCTCTGCCCTGTCCTCCGACTGTCAGAAATCTTTGGCCTCACAGGCACTGTCCCTCCAGGAGGACTTCTCTGGGCTTGTCCATCATTCTCTCAACCTCCGTCTAGCTCATGTCAATGAGGCATTTATTATCTCTAGGATCACAGTTTCCTAACTCAAACCTGTGGTCCAAAGTGTTCCATGTGCTGTCCTGGAGGGCCTGAGGGACGCCAGTGCCTGTGACTGCAGCACTTACGAGTTTATCTGCCATCTGTGCTGGGTGCTCCAGAGGGCAGGGTGACAGCACCCGTAAGACCAGGGCACAGTAGCTGCTCGTGAAAAGTCTGCCATCCTTGAGGGGAACAAACCACCTTGCAGTCACAAGGGAGTACCAAGTGACATCTTTAAGGCCTGGAAACTAGCTGCCCTCTTCGTAATTGTCCCCAGGCAGCACTTTTTGTCACCCAGCAGGAACCTGATCATTCATTTTAACCTTGTACTGTTGCCTGTCATCCTTGATAATTAAATTATTCTCCTATAATGGACACCTGCTGACTGCTGGAACCCTTTCCTCTTCCTTCCTGACATCGGTATTAAATACCTGTGTGCTTCACTGTGTGCTGGTATTTTAAGCCACTCCCTCACCTTTCTCAGTTGGGGTTTGGGTGGGACTGACCCCACCTTCATGTCCAGGGGCTAGTTAGCATATCCGCTCCCCTACGACAGGGAGGGCCCTGAGTCATGGTGACTCACGCAGGGGTGGGCCCACATCTCAGCTTGTCTGTTAATAGCCTCAGGCCTGCTCTGGGAATACTGGCACCTACATGCTCCCATTCCTGGGTTTGGCGGTGTGAGGACAGGAGGCACAGAACCACTGTTGCCACAGGGAGCACTGGGAACTGCACTGGAGGTTCCCTGGAAAGGCTGAGAAGGAGGATGTGGAGCTCAGACATGGATCCTGCAGGAACTGAGTCCTAGATCAAGCTATGCCTGAAACTAGAATTTATCCCTGGACGTCTTCAGTTACGTAAATCAGAACCTGCCATTGTAGGCCAAAGCCAGTTACAGCAGGCTGGCCAGTCAGGGTGGTCCATCCCCATGGCCCTTTCAGTGAGTTCACTGGGATTTAGGATTTCAATTATTGAGATCGTCCACAAACTCCACATATGCTACAGCTGCTTATGACGTCCTCTAGATGCACACAGGAAGTTATACACAGTAGCAGGGAAAGAGGCCAGTGGGTAAGAGGAGATCTAAAAGCAGAGCCAAGAAACTGAGAGAGAATAAAGACACAGACAAGGAGGGCATTAGTCTACTAAGGCTGCTATAACAAAAATAACTTATAAACAGTAGACATTTATTTCTCACAGCTCTGGAGGCTGGGGAATCCAAGATCCAGGTGCCAACAGATATGGTGTCTGGTGAGGCTTCACGTCCTGGTTTGTAGTTGGCTGTCCTTTCTCTATAACTTCACCTGGCAAAAGGAACGAGGAACCGCTCTGGGGCCTCTTTTCTTAGGGCACTAATCACATTCCTAAGGACTCCGCCCTCATGACCTCATCACCTCCCAAAGCCCTACTTCATGACACTATCAACCTGGGGAGTAGGATTTCAACATGTGAGTTTTGGGAGGACACAGACATTTAAACACAGCAGGAGAGGAGGAAAAAAGAAGGAGAGAGGAAAAGAGAAGTAATTGATATATAGCCTCTGGATCTAGTAAAAACCTCTACCTTCCTCCTCAACATTTTGGTAACAAAAGTAAGTGAATTCCCCTTTTGATCTGTTATTTTAAACTGGTTTTCTGTCACCTGAAACTGAGTTTTTACTAACCAATATGCCACTCGTCTCACTTAGGACAGACAACTCCAGAACTGACAACGACTTGTATTTCAGACTCTGGTTGTGTCTGACACATTGTCAGTGAACAATAAATATTCAGGAACAGCAGCAACTGTTGTTTAACTATAAGCCAAGTCATGTGACTGGAACAACTGATTATTTTTCTGTTTGATTTTCACAGGTAGGCGCTTTTTTTGTTTGATCCTTAAAAAGCAATAAGCAGTGTTTCTCCTACCAAAAGCACAGGCAACGAAAGAAAAAAGAGATAAATTGGGCTTCACCAAAATTAAAAATTTTTGTGCATCAAAGGACAGTATCAAGAAAGTGAAATGACAACCCACAGAGTGGAAGAAAATATCTGCAAATCATGTATCCGATAGGGAATTAAGATCTAGATTATAGAAAGAACTGCTACAACTTAACAATAACAAAACAATCTTACTAGAAAGCGAGCAAAATATTTGATGTTCGACTGGTAAGCATAATGCAAATATTACAAAATCTGAAACAAATCCAAAATCCAAAACACCTTTTCTCCCCAAGCATTTCAGATAAGGGATACTCAACCTGTGTATACATACCATGGAATATTATCTGTCCTTAAAAATGATTAAAATTCTTTTTTATTTTTTCCCCTGAGGCTCACTCTGTTTCCCAGGCTGGAGTGCGTTGGTGTGATCATGGCTCATTGCAGCCTCAGCCTCCCCTGGCACAGGTGATCCTCCCACCTGAGCCTTCTGAGTAGCTGGGACTACAGGTGCATGCCATCATGTCCAGCTAATTTTATTTTTTGTAGAGATGGGGGTCTTACCATGTTGCCCAGCCTGGTCTTGAACTCCTGGGCTTAAGCAATCCACCCACCTTGGCCTCCCCAAAGTACTGGGATTATAGAGGGGAGCCACTGCACCTGGCCTAACTCTGATGCATGCTACAGTAAAGATGAAGCTTGAGGACATTATGCTAAATGAAATAAGCCAGTCACAAAAGGACAAACTGTATGATTGCACTTGTATTCCTAGAATAGTCAAATTCAAAGAAACAGAAAGTGGCCAAGCGGCTACCAGGAGCACAGGGGAGGGGGAATTTATTTAATGGATACAGAGTTTCTGTTTGGGGTGATTAAAAAGTTCTGGAGACGAGCAATGGTGATGATTGCACAACGATGTGAATGTATTTCATGGCGCTGAATTACACACTTAAAAATGGCTAAAATGGCAATTTTTATGTTATGTATATCTTACCATCCCTTCAAAAAAAAGCAATTTTTCTCAAAGCATATCTGTAGAGATGGATAAGATGAGTGGCTGCCTAGGGTAGAGGGTGGGGGCAGGGGTTCACCGTGGATGGGCACAGGGATTTCAGGGGTGCAACGAAAATGTCCTAAAATTGATTTAGAACAGTGATTGTACAACTCAGTAAATTTTCTAAAAGTCATTGAATTCTACACTTGAAATGAATGAATTATGTGATATGCAAAATATCCTTCGATAAAGTTATTTTAAAAACCCAGCAATATTTCTAGAAATGTTTCTCAGAGGAATCCTAGTTCTGCAATGTGTTAATAGGAGTTCCTGAAGAAAGGAGCTGTATAGGCAGGCGTGTTTGGGAAACACTGTAGGTATAGCCCGTGGAGAGACTGACAAGACATTGAACGCCAAGGCCCGAGAAGGGGTGCAGGAAAGAAACCTGCTCAGCCTAACCTGGCCTCAAATCCCCTGAGTGCCCTTAGCATGCATCCTTTCCTCCCCATGAGTCTTATTTACCTCCCTCCCATCCCATGTTCGACGGAACACGCTTTAGTGAATGCTAATCCAGAGTTTAGCAGGAATCACTTTACTTGGCAGGCAGCTGCCTAGGATCATTTTAATTGCTCTGTCTGGATCCCTGAAATGGTTTACTTGGCATTGCCTAGGGTGTAACCAAAGGGAATGATTCGGCTCAGCAAGTGGGAAGCTTGCCTGAGAGCTCTGCCAGATCCTGTCTGTCCGCACCACCAAAGCCAGCAGTTTGGATGTTGGTGAGGCATCAGACCCCCTCCACAGGGAGGAGAGAGGAAGGAGCATGGACTCGGGCACAGACTTAGCCTCGGGCTTCCCTGGGGAACTGCCCGGCTCCGCCACTCATTTCTGCTTCAGTAATACAGCTCTTATTAGGAAAACACAAACTTTTCTTAGTTTTCTTGATAGAAGGTTTGATCCAAGGTGAAATCTTAAATAGCAACTTCTAAAGGGTCTCGTGAAACTCACTAGGTAGTGAAGAGCATTTCTTAAGCACCCACCATATGCCAGGCACCACCCTAGGTGTGTCCTATGTGTGTCCCTATCAACTCGTGTAATCCTCTCTGCCAGCCTCTGTGGCAGGTACTGTTCCACTGCTTTGCAGGTGGGGAACATGAGGTGCGGAAGTTAAGTCACGTGCTTGGGTCACACAGCAAAGCCTGGGTTCAAGTCCAAGTTTGGCCTTTTCACGGCTCATGTTCTTGCCATATACACCACACGTTGAAAACTTGGTCAAACACAGCTCAAGAAAATCACAGACAGTGGGAGGGAAACAAGGTGCCAAATGTGGTATCAACAGGGCATCATTTGGCGGAAAATCCAAGCTAATGAGGTGTGAATAACACTCACACTCACACACCCCATTAGGCAGTTAGAGCTGTGAGCAGGTAGACAGTAGCCTGGGACACAAAAAGACAGAAGAAGGGCCGGACAGTACAAGCCTTCGGCTGGCAGTCTGGGAGCCCGGCCACATCTGAGCCAGGGCATGTCCCCTGGTGAGTCTGGAAGAGGCAGGGAGGCAACCACAGGCCCTTATCTCTCAGGCTCAGCAACTCAGAAGGCTATAATTCACAGAAGAGCCAAGAACGCCCAGAGCGGAAAGCGGCACACACTGACGTCATCCTGTAAACAGGCCGTCAGGGCTTGCCAAGCCAGGGAGAGGGTGGCATTTCCTGCTCTGTTTCCCTGGCCAGTTCAGTGGCCCTGTTGCCCAGCAGGAGGTCATTAGTTATCTGCCCTCCCTCCAGGAGGCCAAGTTCAAAACGATCTCAGAGACCTGAAGTCAAATGCACCTTCCTGTCTCCCAGTGGACCAAGGTGGCTAGGCTGAGAACCACAGCTGCGGTGGGCCAGCTCCTGCACCTGCACGGTCACCACCTGTGCTCAGAGCGGGTCCCTGGGGACACCCCTAGATGGTCATGCCACTGTCATCATCTTGTGACTCTCTGTAACAGAGTACTCTCTGTAGAGTTACTTTCTGTAACTCTAGCCTGGGCGACAAGAGTGAAACTTCATCTCAGGAAAAAAAAAGTGGGGGAAAAATGGAAATAAGTACAAAGAACAAAATTAGTATCACCTGCAATGCCTCCTTTGAGCAATAATGAAGGCTAACTTTGGCTTTACACTCTGAAGCGGTTTTTCTCTAAGTATTTATATATAGTTACAAAAATGAGGTCATGTTCTGTTTTATAACCCTTTTTGAACCTATCTGTATAGCAAACGTTTTTCCATAACGTGGCATATTTTTCTACAACCAGACTTTTTAATACCTGCCTATATTTCACCATGGTGGAGATCTCCTTGATGTTTAGTTTGCTTTTACCTTTTTCACTATCCTGGAAAATTACTTAATTATCATTCTTGTAGCAAAATCTACATGTATATTTGAATATATTCAAATAATAAATTATCAGATGAGAAATTCTTGGTTAGAAAAATTTTAAGCACAATTTAAAAACTTTAAAGATTTACAAAAGCAGCATACCCTCCTTACATAAAATACACGTGAAAGTTGAAGAGTCACTATTGCCCGTAGTGGCAGCTCTTTCAAAACAACCATGGATAATACTTTCTTGTACTTTCTTTGAGTGTTTTGTGTATGCATTCAAAAAAAGCATTATAATCAATCCCCTCCTACAATTTTGCGTTTGGTGGTTTTCACCCTACACTGTGTGGCAGGATTATTTGCGTTTCCCCTATTCTTTTTGTATTCCAACGCTCAACTTCAAAGATTTTCCCAGAGGAAAACTGAGAGCTTCTTAAACACTACAGATATTTAAATAAGCGAACAATCCCTGGCCCCAGACACTTTTGCATAGCTTCTGCTGAGTGCTTCGAATGCCAAGGAAGAGCCCAGGCCTTGGGCCTTGGTGGGAAAGCTGGAGCCCTGCCCAGACTGAAGGGCGCAGGGAGTATGGGGTGAGGGTAAGGAGGGCACCCCATCCTGCTCAGGGGCAGCTCCTGGGGAGAGGATGTCACCTCGGGGAATGAGTTGGTTCATCCAGGGCACACAGGGAGGCTGGAGACCAGCCAGGGGCCTTCCTGCCTCCTCAAGGCTCCCTCAGCCTCAGGCATCACAGAGAGGTTGTAAAGCACTTGGGCCAGAAGGGACAGGCAGAGCTGGCTGGGACCCTGAGCATATTGGAGGTAAATATTTATCCAAGAGTCATTTCCTGGTGATGATGTGTGTCAGGACCACTGTAGGTACCAGGAATTCAGTGGTTACAAGGTGGATGAGGGTCCCCTTTCTCCTTGAGCTTATAATCTAGTGGGGGAGATGAGGAATGAGTGCATGAAAAAGAAACGTAGCATGTTCTGAGTGCCCTGCCAAGAATCAAGATCAGGTGAAGTGACAGGTGTGACCTTGGCAGAAATGACTCCAAGGCTAAAGAGCTGGCCGTGAAATGATCCTGAGGGAGGCCATCCTAGGCAGGGGGCAGCTGTACAGGGCTCAGGCATGGCCGAGTTCAGAACGCTTGCAGAACAAAATAGGGGCTTCTGCAGAGAGGGAAGGGAGAGGGGAGAGTGAGGGTCACAGCACCAGAGCCAGGAGGGCTTTGCCCGCTGGGATGGGAGGTGGGACGTGCCTCGGGTAACGGGCAACTGGAGGGGGATGTGGGCAGGAATACAGCATGCCCTGCTGGAGTCTTCTAACAGATCACTCTGGATGCTCTAAAGGCTTCAGAGGAGTGGATGGAGCAAGAGGGGCTTCAGGAAGGCCAGTTAGGGACCAGTCCGGGGTGGTAAAGGGGATAGATAGGTTGGGACTAGGAGGATGAACAGACTGCCAGTGCGCTTAGGGGGTGTGCACCTGCTGATCCTGGGTGTGAGGTGGGAGGCAGAGGAAGAGATGGCAATCCAGGAATGTGACTTGAGTTTAGATTTAAGCAGCTATGTGGTGGAGATGTAATTTTACTGAGCTGAAAAAAGGCGAGGGAGGAATAGATTATGCCTGGGATGAAATTTTCTGCTAGTCCAGGGAGATGAAGGCTGCATTTGGATTTAATTTCATTTAAGAACATAGGAAATGAATATTTCTGTCTCCCCCCAAGTCTGTGGATTGGTTCACTCCCCTGCAATTACAACACGAGCATGTTTATTACTGCCATTATCGCTTAATATACTAGTAAGTCACTAGAATCTATTGAAGCACTCTGGAATGAAATATGGTGTAAATAATTCAATATTTAATCACTGAACATTCAGTTACTGAACAATTTGGTTGTCTTCCATTTTTCACAATAAATAACTACTGAATTAATATTTTTGTGTTAATTTCCTATGATTGCCATAAGATACAGTTCCAGAAATGGAATTATTCAATTAAATTTAAGGGTACAAACTCATATACATTGTAAAGTTGTTTCCAAAGCAATCTAAACCATTAACAGAGAATAGAGTGCAAGTTTCATTTTTGCCAGTAATGGGTATTCTTGTTTTCAAAAATCCATATCCTGGGCTCTGCTTCTAAGGAACCAGACTTAAAGTGTCTGATATCAGGAGTAGTTCTAAAAGTAGACTCTAGACATAGGACTCTTGCATTGGGTTACCCACTAGCTCACCAATAGTGAGGACCCAGCACTGGTGGCAGGTGGAGCAGTCCAGGGTGCTATGGCCCCTGGTATGCCAAGGCCACTGGGGTGCCACAGTCCCAAGTTCTCTTAACTACATAACTAAGATCACCCTTCCTCCAGCGTGCAATAATGAATTCCTTATTTCTGCCTAATTCCTCACCAGAAGCACCTGTAACAGCCATCTTTCTACCAACAGCCTTTTCAAGACAATCTAGGAATGTGCTTCTGCAGGCACTTCAAAGCTCTTCCAGCCTCTATCTATGACCAGTTCCAAAGCCACATCCACATTTTTAGATATTTGTTACAGTAGCAACTCACTTCCTGGTACCAAATTTCCAATAGCAGCTGACAGCTAGCAGGAGACTGGGATCTCAGTCCTACAACCATAAGGACCCAAATTCTGTCAAACCTCAGGGAGCTTGGAAGAGGACCCCCTGGTCGAAGGACCCCCAGGGCTTTGGCAGAGAAAGAGGCTTGGGAGATGACCCCTTGGAAGAGAACTCATCCTGCTGACACCTTGATTGTATCCTGGTGAGACCCTGAACAGAGAACCTAGCCACACTGTGTTCAGACTTCTGACTAGAAACTGTTGGAAACTGTGAGATAAAAAATGTGCATTGTTTCAAGTGCTAGTGTGTGCTCATTTCTTATGCAGCAATAGGAAGAAAACAGACAGGCCAGGTGTGGTGGCTCATGCCTGTAATTGCAGCACTTCAGGAGGCTGAGGCAGGAGGATCACTTGAGCCCAGGAGTTTGAGACCAGCCTGGGCAACATAGCCAGAGCCTGTCTCTACAAAAACATTTAAAAAAATTAACCAGGTGTGGTGGTGCACATCTGTAGTCCTAACTACTTGGGAGGATTGCTTGAGCCCAGGAATTTGAGGATGCAGTGAGCTGTGATGGCACCACTGCACTCCAGCCTCGGTGACAGAGCAAGAGCCAGTTCAAAAAAAAAAAAAAAACAAGAAAACTGAGACAGTGCTGGTGAGAAGGAAGTGAGTACTGTTGCAAGGCTCAGTACAGTTGTTTTCCTGCAGACCAGAACTGATGGAGGAAAAGCTGTTAGAGATCTGGCTCCCTGACAGCAGTGAGAGCGACAGGCAAGTGGCATCTAGAATGGGTGGTGGAACCGGGGAATGACGAGCATCAGTAGCATCCTTGGGACCAACTGCTCCAGTGGGGCTGTAGCTTGCCCCTTAACTCACAGAGTTTTCCCAGAGTCTGGGAGCAGCCAGCACATTAGTGCTATGGTAGGATGGGGGCTCCACAGCCGAGAAGCAGGAGGATCTGAATGGGACAAATGGTGGCTTGTAGCAGGTGCTATCATGTTCTGCCAATGCCCTGGGGGCCCTTTAACAAGCTTGCTTGGTGTGCCCATCTCCCAGCTGCTTTGGCTGCTGTGGCTAAAGGTTTGCACTTGTGACCTTCTCCAGAGGCTTGCCCCCAAGCCATCAAAACCACCTCTCCTGTTGCCCAGGCTGGAGTGCAGTGGCACCATCATGGCTCACTGCAGTCTCAAACTCCTGAGCTCAAGTGGTCCTCCTGCCTTAGCCTGTTTAGTAGCTGGGACTACAGGTGTGTGTTTTTTGCAGAGACAAGTTCTCACTATGTTGCCCAGATTGGTCTTGAATTCCTGAGCTCAAGCAATTCCTCCACCTCTACCTTCCAAAGTGCTGGGATTATAGGCATGAGCCACTGCACCCAGCCTCAAAAACACCTCTCTTCTACTGCTCCGACTTCTGCCTCTAGCAGCCCATGACCCAGGACCAAAAGGGATACAGATATCTCATTCACCTGCCTCAAGACTCTGTGCTAGAATTCACACTCCAGAGCAGGGTAAAGCTGAAGCTAGACTTTATCTGACACCATGTTCCCATGTGGCTTCTTTCCCTCCCCTCCCTGGACTCCCTTACCATTTTCTTCTGAGAATACACTCTCAATATATCATAGGCTCTGCACTAGAGAATACAAGTTACAACAATGCCTTTCTCCTTTTCCTTTCCAAGTGTGGATGTTCTTAGGTGACAGCTTGCTCTCTAGCCTGGACTCTCTCCTGAGTTCATGACTTAACCAGGCACTTCCCTCCTGTGACCCTGCATGGGTGTGGCTCTTCCTCTTGGGAACTGTGAGTAACAAACTATCTTTTCAATGGCAGTTGTCTCCTGATTTGTTGTACTCATGTGCCTGAATAAAACCCAAATCCCAGGTACATTTCAAAATAATACATTAATTCATTGAGTTCTCACAAATAACCAACCCAAGGTCACAAAGATAGTAAATGCAAAGGCAGAAGGCGAAGCCAAGTATGTCTAAGTCCAGCTCTCATATTTCCCAACAACCATTATTGTTCATATATGATACAAAGCTGCACTTAGCTAATTTGCTCTGTGCAACTATTAAAAGTGTTTTACGTATATTTGATAGCAGGACTTCAGAGGCAAGTAATATACTTTCTCCAGCCCTAAATTTTCAACTTAAAATTAATTCAGCAGAGCAAAAATGAAAATGTCTTTTCTGCATTCATTGCCTGTTACTGCTGTAACAAATTATTACCAATCTAGTGACTTAGAACAACACAAATTTATTAACTTACAGCTTTCAGGTCAGAATCCAAAAATGGGTCTTACTGGGCTAAAATCAAGATCTTTTCAGGTCTGTGCTCTTTCTGGAGGCTCCAGGGAAGAATCCATTTCCTTGCCTTTTCCAGCCATCAGAGACCTCCAGCATCTTTTCACTTGTGGCCCCATCCTCCTCTTCAAAGCCAGCAATATATCCTCATCATCCATCTCCCTCTGACTCTGACCACTGCTTCTCTCATCACACCTTCTTGCTCTCTAATCCTCCTGCCTTCCTCTCGTAAGGACCCTATGATTACATAACTCCCCATCTCAAGATCCTTACTTTAATCACGTTTCTTCTGCCACATAAAGTAACATACTCACAGGTTCTGGGGATTAGGACATGGATATCGTAGGAGATCATTATTCTGCCTACCACACATTCCAAGAAAACTTTTTTTGAAATCGAAAATGCTTTCTTAACCCGAAATTTGCTCATGATAATTTCCCTATTTCTTTTCCATTTTAATTTCACTCCTTAGAAGTATTCTTTCAGTAATTTCCTGTATGTATCCAAACATAATTGATTTATTTCTCTATTTCTACCAAATGACAGCATATGATACCCAATATTTTTTTACTTAAAAAAAATTGGCTGAGCATAGTGGCTCACACCATAATCCCAACATTTTGGGAGGCCGAGGCAAGCAGATAACCTGAGGTCAGGAGTTTGAGACCAGCCTGGGCAACATGGTGAGATCCCCATCTTTTCTAAAAGTACAAAAAGTAGCCAGAGATGGTGTCACATGCCTGTGGTCACAGCTACTCAGGAGGTTGAGGCAGGAGAATCTCTTGAACACAGGAGGTGGAGGTTGCAGTGAGCTGAGATCGTGCCACTGCACTCTAGCCTGGGAGACAGAATGAGATTCTGTCTCAAAAAAAGTTAATATATGATATAGTTTGGATATTTGTCCCCTGCAAATCTCATGTTGAAATCTGATCTCCAGTGTTGGAGATGGGGCCTAGTGGGAGGTGTCTGGGTCATAGGGGTGGCTCTCTCAAGAATAGCTTAGTGCCATCCCCATGGTAATGAGTTAGTTCTCACCCTATTAGTTTTTGCAGGAGCTGGGTGTTTAAAAGAATATGGGGTCCCTCCCCTGTCTTCCTTCCTCCTTCACTTACAGTGTGATGCCTGTTTCCTGCCCCTCACCATGACTGGAAGCTTCCTGAGGTCCTCACCAGAAGCAGATACTCGTGCCATCCTTCCTGTACAGCCTGCAGAATCATGAGCCAAATAAACCTCTTTTCTTTATAAATTACCTAGCCCCAGGTATTTCTTTATAGTAGCACACATGGACTAATACAACACAGCTGAGATTTTTCCATGTTACCATATATACATTACCTTGTTCTTTTCAATGGTATGCAAATTTCCATTTAATGGATGCACCATGAATATATTTAATCAACTCCTTATGGACATTGAGGTTGTGAGATGGGCACCATTGGTTGCCTTCCTAATATCATCTCTTCCCTCTTCCCATTCAAACTTCCATTCTAAGTTTGTTAAATTATTTATCTCTTCCCTCAGTTCCGGAAGGGAAGACTGATTAACTTAAGCCCTGCAGAACCCAGCTTTGCCCAGGTGATAGTTGTTGTCTGGGAATGTATACCTAACCCAAGCTGATCAATTAGACTGAAGATTAGTTTAAGGCTTAGAGTGACTGCATAGACAGGGGAGAGGAGTTATGCTCTGCCTTCTGTCTTCATCGCCCATCTAGAGAGACACTAGGAAATGTGCAGCCATCTTGCAACTGTGAGAAGAGGTGCTAATCCCAGAAATGGCAGAGATGAGCCAGGAAAGACCTAGCTCCTTGGGGGCAGCTTTGAGTTTTTTCCCACACCACTTCTGGGCTTCTAACCTCTGGACTTAGAGTTATATGAGAGACTAACTTTACTATTTTCTTAAGCTAGTTGGAATCACAGTTTCTGAAACTTGTGTATCCAACTGGTACAGGATTTCTAGGAAGATTTAATCAGTTTATATTTGTAAAATGCTTAGAATGATTTAAGCACTACATCAATGTCTGTTGAATAAATAAATAATACAGGTTGGGTTTTTACCTTTCTTCTATTACAAGTAATTCTGTCATAAACCTCCTGTACACATATTTTTGCACATTTCTACCAGAATAAATATAGGCTAAATGACCAGAAGAGAAATTGCTGGGTCAAAGGGTCTCTGAATTCTAAATAGCAATGGATATTGACAAATGGCCCTCCAAAGAAGTTGCTGAATTTACACATCCACCAGCAGAGCATAAAAGTGTTTGTTTTCATATGTTTTCATCAACAAATCAGATTATCAAGGCTTTTAATCTTTGCTAATACAATAGGTTAAAAATGGTGTATTATTGTTTTATGTTGGATTTTTGAAGTTGTGATGGTATGCTCTTTTTATTTGTATTGGTTATCTGTATTTCCTTTTTAAAATCACCGTTTATAAATTATAGTTTCAAATAATCAGGACCAACTAATTTTCAATAGATTTAATTATGTAAAAATAAAACATCTATATGTTAAAAAGCCAACAAAATACAGCCATTCAATATAGAATGTAAAAGACAGTCTCCGAAAGAGGAAAAAATCGTTGTAACATACATGAAAATGGATAATACAAATATCTTGTATAAATCAATAAGAAAAAATAAATAAACACTCAACTTTAAAACAGGCAGAGGGTATGAACATTTTGTAGAATTCAAATAGCAAATAACTACATGACTCACTAAAACTCATTAAAAGATCAAAATGGGGTATCATCATTCAGCTATCAAATTTTTTTCTTATAATTATGTATTAGTCTGTTCTTGCACTGCTATAAAGAAATATCTGAGATGGGGTAATTTACAAAGAAAAGAGGTTTAATTGGCTCGTGGTTCTGCAGGCTGCAAACAAAACAGTGGCTTCTGCTTCTGGGGAGGCCTCAGGAAACTTACAATCATGGCAGATGGCAAAGGGGAAGCAGGCATATCTTACATGGCCAGAGCAGGAGCAAGAGAGAGGGCAGGAAGGTGTCACACACTTTTAAACAACCAGATCTCAAGAGAACTCACTACCATGATGACAATACTGAGGAGGGTGGTGCCAAACCCTTCACAAGAAACTGCCCTGATGATCCAATCACCTCCCACCAGGCGCCATCTCCAGCACTGGGGATTCCATTTCAGCATAAGATTTGGGTGGGGACACAGATCCAAATCATATCAAATTCTTAGCGTTACAAGAATTCTGGGGTACAGAAACTTTCATACACACTAGTAGAGTATGAATTGGACCACTCTTAGGTCGTATTTAACTTGCCTTTAAAATGTGGGTAACCAAGAATTCTGGGGACAGTGAAACTATTCTGTGTAATTCTACACTGGAAAACACATGTCATTATACATTTGTCCAAATCCATAGAAAGTACGATACCAAGAGTGAACCCTAATGTAAAGTATGAACTTGGAGTGATGATGATATGTCCATGTAGGTAATCAATTGTAACAAACGCACCATACTGGGGGTGAACCTAAAACTGTTCTAGAAAATAGTCTATTAATTAAAAAGCACTTTCATGTGTGAAACATACTCAGATGTACCCATTCTACTTACAGAAATTTATCTTAAGGAGGTTATCGGAGATGTAAACAAAGCTTCTTATGTACAGATTATTCACTACACCATTACGGTAACTGGAAAAAATACACACTCAATGTTCAGTAATCTGGGAATGTTAAGTAAATGCTGGTGTGGCTATACAATGGAATACTATGTAGATGTTAATACTCACAAGCAGACCATGAAATTATAAAAGAGCTTGTTCATGATCTGTCAAGGGGAAAAGGTCACCAGGCAGTACTAACAACGGGATCTCAATGTTGTGTGTATGAGGTGGGCTATGTATGTGCTGTGGAGGGCACAAGCAGCCACAGAGAAAAAGATTGAGTGTGCACATGAAATGTTTGCCGTGGTCATCTCTAGGTGATCTGATTGCAGATGATCTTCATTTCCTTTTCTACTTTTCTGTATAGTTTCCATTTTATTTTATAAAGATCATGAAATACATCCTTTCCCCTAATCAATAAAGCTATTCAAAGTATTTTCCATTGTATTGCTAATTTTTGTATAACTTGTAGTATTCTAGTTTGCAAGAAACTAAAATAATGCTGAACAATTTTATGCGACAGAAGTTGGATATTAATTCTTTAAAAAGAATATCTCAGTTATTTGCATGAAAATACATTCATTTAAACCAGCTTCTGATAGATTGTTGGAAGACCCAATAATCCTCATTTTGGAGTGAGAAACTATATATTAATTCGGCTGGACATAATATAGCTGAGGTTGTTTTTGAATAAATAATTACAACTGCGCTTAGTAGTGTCTGAAAAAAATCTCAATTTTAAAGCTTCTTTTTTCACAGTCACAAAGTAAGAGGACTTTCCTGAGCTGGAAGCTACCGGGTCGTGTTTTTTAGAAACATGTAATTTGGAAATTAAAATGATCTTGTTCATTTTTGTTTAGGTAGCAGTTTTAAAAATTAAATTGTTTAAGATGAAAGTGCATGAGTAAGCACCATGTCTTCTTTTTAATCCTATTGTCGTTTCTAAATTTACTTCTAATATATAAAGAAGCTGGAAATTAGCCTGATACCCAATGGGGCAGAAAACTTACTTATCTTGATGAGAAAAAGAAAGAGGCAGGGGAAGCTGCCCAATTTTACATTAAAAAATGACAGCAACTTGCTTACTGTATGAATGACTCCATTTGGGCCTGCACTCACTGTTTGAGTATCATGCTTTTATGTTCATTGCCCTCTTTTCTCTGAACGTGAGCAAACTTTGCCCTGAGCTTATGTTTGGTACTGAAGAATTATTAGTATTTTTATTATTATTACTGTTTATTTATTTAGAGACAGGGTCTTGCTCTGTTGCCCAGGCTGGAGTGCAGTGGTGTGATCATGGCTTATTGCAGCCTCCAGCTCCTGGGTTCCAGTGATCTTCCTGCCTCAGCCTCCTGAGCAGCTGGGTCTACAGGTGCATGCCACCATTCTGTGCTAATTTTTATTTTTTTATTTTTTTATAGAGACAGGGATCTCACTCTGTTGCCCAGGCTTGTCTCAAACCTCTGGCCTCAAGTGATCCTTGCATCTCGGGCTCCCAAAGTGCTGGAATTACTGGCGTGAGCCCCTGCATCTGGCCCCCTGAAGAATTACTGAGCTGCAAGTAAGCTTCTCTAATGGCCTCCTTCAGAAGTGATGATGTTTTCTATCATTAACTGTTTCTCTATGTGTCACAAACACATTCCACCACAGAGTTAACTACCAAAGTGTGAAATCAAATTTTCAGTTTCCAGTGGTTTTAATGGACAGAGTCTTTCTTTAGAAAACCTTTCCTTGGAGTTTGGAGTAGCTGATGATTTTACTGGGTCACTGTCCTTACAGAGGGAGTCATTTCCTGGTTGCCGAAGGCTGGGTTTTATGTAATAGTTGTAGTCTTCGTCCCTATCAGACACGCTCCACAAGTTGAGGGAAAACTTGAGTCATTTAAATTTGAACAGGTATTCTACTGCTTTGCCCACCTTCCTCCAGAGTGCTAAAAGAACAGCAATGATTATGGTCTTTCTCGTCTACTTGACCTCTGAAAGCTGGGGCTCCTCAAGGCTCAGGCAGTCCAGAGCCATCTTCTCTTTTCTTCCCATACTTTCTTCCCATATGATTGCTTAAGTTTCCCTGAATTTAAGTGTCAACATCATGCTGCTGTCTCAAGTCCATGCATTTTAGCCTAGATCTCACCTCTGAGATATGAGTCGACAGGTCCAACTTCTGGAAAGAGACCTGCCTAGACCAAGTGTTGGAATGAAGGCTGGTGGGGTGTGAGGTGGGTAGATTGAGATGATTTTATTCAGCCTTTTGATTTCCCAGAGGAGTATCCTGAAACCCCCAGTGTTCAGGATTATGTCCATTTGGTGTTCTCAGACAACTTCCTGTTGTATCTGTCTGAAACACTGTAATTAATCTTGCATGTCTTAAAAATCTCTTTATTTCCCCCCAAACCACCTCTCCATGGCCCAGCTTTGCCTCTGACAGTAACTGGCGCCATGACTTTCCACTTTTTTAAGCTGGAATTGAGGAATCACACCTGATTCCCCACTTTTATAACTAGTCCATCAGCAAGTCCTATCAGTTCTCCTTCTAAAATAAGCCTTGAATTTTCCCACTTCTCGCTATGGTCACCATCTCTACCTGGTCCACACCACTGTGACGGAGGGCTTGGACAACTGCAGCGGCCCCCTTTCACCCTTGCCTTGTTCCAGCCCATCTCCCAAAAAGCAAAAACTGTGACCATCCTGAAATTAACTCGAAACCCAAGAAGACCTAAGAAAACACCACATCAGAAGCTCAAAGCCACAGAGCTGCTGGTGCATTTGCAGAGCCCAGGGGCGCCAGGGTGGTTGGAAGGCAGACTGTGAAGAGCTGATGGGGCACAGAGTTACTGCCGAGGGAGTCAGCCAGCGCCCTGTGCATAAAGCTGTGCATCAAGTTCTGTGGCGCCGAGAGCAAAGCACATGAGCAGTGGGTGCTGTCTCTCTACAGTGGCACCAGTTGCAGCCAGCACCGTGCTCTGTGAACCGAGACATAGCCCTGAAGCCCTGAGCCTGGAATGAAAGAGTTGGATGGATGATCACTGTGGACCCTTCCAGCTCTGTCACTCTGTCATCCTGTGACTTTCGACAAGACTCGGACTCCATCTTGCTGCACTTCATACGGGGGCCTGTCCTGGTGGCTGGACCATCTGTGATTCAGTATGTTCGTTTTATGGAGGTCCTGGCTCACCTAATGCCCACACTGAAGTAATAGTTTTTCTTTGACAATCTCTCACCTTCCTTCTCTCCCTTTCTCTTCCTTCCTGGCAGCCTTTATCCTCCATGAAGTTGAGTGTTTAGGCTGCTGCTTGGCTGTGAAAGGCCTTCCTGATTTCGAACATGGATCCCCATACTCTAGGTGGACAAGAACTAATGTTGTAAATTTCTGTTGTTTGTAAGGAACCCAGTCTATGGTATTTTGTTATAACAGTGTGACTGAACTAAGATAGCTAGCCAAGTTTCCAAATCACAAATAAGAGTAGGGTAAAAAGATTTTAGACCTACAAGATCTCAAATTTCATTCTTCATGTACTCTTCTAAGGAAGCTACTGGAAGACATCCTCCTCCAAAATAAGTGAGTGAGTCAAGAAAAGGAAGATGTGGGGTTTACCCAGGAAGAGAGGTATAGGGACGTCAGGGTGCCAGGAAAGCAGCCAAGGTTAGAATGGGCTGGACACCAAGAGGGAAGTCTTAAGAAAGAAATGAAAGCGATCATGCATTTGAACAGATTTCAAGGAGATACTATACGCAGTAGAGAATTGAAGATAAATTAATGATACATATAAAGAAAACAAAAATGAAAATTTATAGAAGGGACATTTAATTACTGTACCATATATGACTCAGCTGTGAATAGTATTTAATTATAATAATGTAAACCTTGATGTTGGTGTGTGTTTATGTGGGTTGGGGTTAAAAAAAAAAAGAGTTATATATTCATCTTCTATAACAAACCAACAAACGCTATCTAAAAGTTTTTCTAAAAGTTCAAAAAATAGCAGTATTCCCATTTATTTAGAAATATAGAGGCAAAAACCAGAAGGAAAAGTTAAAAGAGTTGTTGCTTTCTAAGAAGTCAGAACTGGGAGTGAGGAAGGATGGAGAGAGAGAGATGCCTCTTTTTTTGTTGCAAGCCTTATAAAACTATTTGACTTTTTAAAGCACTTATATACATAAAACTGCATGAAAGGGAGGAAAGGAAGAAAGAAAAAGGAGGCAGAGGGAGAGGAAAAAGAAAGAGGGAGAAGGGAGGGGCCTGATAGAGGAGCTCATATTAAGATAATTATGGTCTGAAGCAGTTTAATGAATTTTCTTTCCCAAGAACACTCACATTTTAAAAGGTGACAAGAAACACCATTTATATTTTAACTCAAAGAAATGAATCAGGGCTGGACACAGTGGCTCATGCCTGTAATCCCAGCACTTTGGGAGGCCAAGACAGGCAGATCGCTTGAGGCCAGGAGTTTGAGACCCTGTCTCTACAAAAATTACTAATAGCTGGATGTAGCAGTGCATGCCTGTAGTCCCAGCAACTCGGGAGGCTGAGGTGGATCACCTGAGCCTGGGAGTCGAGGCTACAGTAGGCCATGATTGTGCCACTGTGCTTCAGCCTGGGTGAGAATAACACCCTCTCTCAAAAAAATAAAGAGAAAAAATAAAAGAAAGGAAAAATATCAGGCCCTGGAGTGGGTGAAAGGGGGTTATGTGTGGGAACCTCATAATCTGAGATTACACAGTGCCTTGCAAACCACAAGCAGAAGAATAGGAGGATGTTGGACAGCTGGAGGAAAGAAGAAAGTCATTCCGGCAGGCATGAGAACAACACAGCAAGGACTGCTGTGTTAACCCCCAGATCTCTGGAGGCTCCAGCAGGGCCTGAATGTCAGAAAAGGGGAGCTGAGCACAAGCTTGGGAAGCTTCAGGTGCTGCCTTGTTGACCCAAGAAGAGGAACGAGTACAAACAGAAACAAAGCCAGAAACGACGTCCATGTGCTTTTTGTTTTGGGTGCAGTAAGTACCTATCATGAAAGGTGTGGTGTTCAAGCTCAGGACACCTGCTCCACCACCAAACCCTGGCAGAGGGTTCATTCACTGAAGACAGGGTGATGATGATCTGGTCTGCAGCAGGTGGGGTTAATTCTGAATCCTTTCTTAACATCATGTGTTTTATGCAACAGACATAGGTAAGGTAAACATTCTCAGATATAGTTTGTGGAAGTGCTAGTGGGTACCTGCTGTGAAAAGCAAGATGGTGATAGAGGCCTGTGAACATGTGGGTGCTCTTTGATGCAATCATTTTACTTCTGGGACTATTACCTAAAGTAATAACTCTAAATCTAGGCCAGGTGTGGTGGTTCACACCTGTAAACCCAGCACTTTGGGAGGCTGAGGTGGGTGGATCACCTGAGGTCAGGAGTTCGACAGTAGCCTGGCCAACATGGTAAAACCCCATCTCTACTAAAAATACAAAAATTAGCCAGGTGTGGTGGCATGTGCCTGTAATCCCAGCTACTTGGGAGGCTGAGGCAGGAGAATTACTTGAACCCAGTAGGCGGAGGTTGCAGTGAGCCGAGATCATGCCATTGCACTCCAGCCTGGATGACAGAGTGAGAGAGTCTGTCTCTCAAAAAAAAAAAAAAAAAAAAAAAATCTAGACAGATGTTTGCACAAAGACTTGCCCTGCAGCATTACGTATAATAGCAAGGAATAAGAAACAATCCCAGTTTACATATTTGCTTCTCTTTCGGGAGGTTTTTTGTTGTTAGGAGATAAAATCTTGCTCTGTTGCCCAGGCTGGAGTGCCGTGGTGCAGTCATAGCTCACTGCAGCCTCAGACTCTTAGGCTCAAAGGAGCAGCCTGTCTCAGCCTCCTGAGTAGATAGGATTACAGGTGTACACCACCATGCCCGATCAATTAAAAAAATTTTTTTTGGTAGTGATGAGGTCTTACTATGTTGCCCAGGCTTTAAGGAG
>PVKV010005340.1:0-89764 GCA_004027835.1 Alouatta palliata
CGCTCTTGTTACCCAGGCTGGAGTGCAATGGCGCGATCTCGGCTCACCGCAACCTCCGCCTCCTGGGTTCAAGCAATTCTCCTGCCTCAGCCTCCCGAGTAGCTGGGACTACAGGCACGTGCCACCATGCCCAGCTAATTTTTGTATTGTTAGTAGAGACGGGGTTTCACCATGTTGACCAGGATGGTCTCGATCTCTTAACCTTGTGATCCACCCGCCTCGGCCTCCCAAAGTGCTGGGATTACAGGCGTGAGCCACCGCGCCCGGCCGTCATCGATTTTTATTGGACTAAGTTCATGATTTTTTTTTTCCAGCAGCTATTTTCTGCTGTTGGTCATTGTGAGAATGAGGTCAACCAAAACAGCTCATTTTTCTGCAGGGACTGCCATTTAGATAGGGCTTCTCCATCCATTGCTGAGAGAGTAGAATTTAAAACTTGACGTCCATAAGCCCATGCAGTTTCCACCCCACTGTGCTCTGCTTCCATAAAATGGTTTGCCTGCTTAGTGAACGATGGTTCTAAAGGATGAAAACATCAAACACATGGGCAAAAATCACAGGTATGAATAACTGGCCTGAAACATTTAAGTGTCATATAATTCCAGCAGACCAAGCCAAAATAATAGTTGTGTTTTACACATCAATGTAATAATACTTAATAATGATGCTTTGTATTTATCCACTGCTTTTCTTTTGGAAATGTTGGCAGAGTAAAGTAAATTTAACATTGATACTAAAAAAATAAACCCCCTAAATTAACACCAGTGTGACACCCTCCTCAAAAAAAGTCAGAAAGTACAACATAAGGCTCTCTGACAACCTGGAAATGAATGGCTTTTCAAAGCATAAAGAATTGGCTTGTAGGATGACAAAAAAGTCATATCTCACCTGTGACTAGTTCTAACTCCTACCCTCAGGGTGGGTGTTGGTTTAATTTTGACTCTGGAGAAATGTAGAGCAGTAAAAGGTATAAAGAAACATGGGCAAGTTCACATCCCTCACTTGTCAGGGATATAAAGCAAAAGCAAAATTATTTTCTAAGTCTTTGGACACAAAGTGATTATTTCTGGGGAATGTAAACAGTTGCCAATTCCTACACATATCAGTGGACTCCAGGTCAAGACTCAGGGGCCAGCCAGGTCAAGAGAACAGGCCGGCATCTGGATAAGAAAGTTAGTAGGTATAAATTAATACAGGTAAACACCTCATTTGAAACTGATATGGTTTGGCTGGGTCTTCACTCAAATCCTACCTTGAATGATAGCAATCCCCACATGTCAAGGGCTGGGCCAGGTTGGGTTAATGGAATCATGGGGGCAGTTTCCCTGTACTGTTCTCTTGGTAGTAAATAAGTATCGTGGAATCTGATGGTTTCGTAGATGGGAGTTCCTGAACTCCTCCAAGTTCTCTTGCCTGCCGCTGTGTAAGACATGCCTTTGCTTTCTGCCATGATTATGAGGCTTCCCAGCTATGTGGAACTGTGAGTCCATTAAACCTCTTTCCTTTATAAATTACCCAGTCTTGAGTATATCTTTATTAGCAGTAGGGGAGCAGACTAATACAGAAACACTGCATCAATTACCATGAAAGTAATTTACAGAGGAGCCATTCTAAGGTGTAACAATGTCTTAGACATAAGAAACAATTTTCTAATGGTAAAATTTTAAACATAACAGTAAACAGAGAAAATAAGACATTGAACATAATTATAGGTCTTTCTATTTCTTCAAGTTAACAACACAGTATGTGGTGCAAAAATAATTTAATATTATCAGATTGGGCAATATTTCTTAAGCTAAGAAGGAAAATACAATTTATTTTTCTCCCTGATTCTCTCTTTTACACACTAATTCCCAAATACCTGTATTTGTTAAGTACCTACCATGCACAGAAGGAAATAAAACATATGATTTTTAAACAGTCCCTGAGCTCAAGAGGTCAGTAGAATCAACAAGGAGATAAAACGTCATAAATAACCAAAATCTAGGAAGGAAGTAGATGGATGACACAACGTGCAGGTAAGGTCTCTGTAGGATTATTGGAAGGTTGGCAACAATTGGAAGTCAGACTTTGGAAAACATTTTTTTGACCTATGGAGGTAGAGAAGGGGCATCCAGAGAACAGAACCAATAGGATATATAGACAAAGATTTATTGTAAGGACTTGGCTTACATAATTATAAAGGCTGAGAAGACCCAAAACATACCATGTATTAGCTGAAGGCCTAGGAAAGTTGTTTCTAGTCCAAACCCAAAGGCCTGACAACCAGAGGAGTCAATAGTGTAAGACCTAGTCCTCTGTCTAAAGGCCTGAAAATCAGGAGCACTCACAGTCGAAGACAACAGAAAGTGGAAGTTTCAGCTAGAGGAGAAAGGGCAAATTGGCAAATTCACCCTTCCACATTTTTTTTTTTTGTTTTGTTTTTTGAGACGGAGTTTTGCTCTTGTTACCCAGGCTGGAGTGCAATGGCACGATCTCGGCTCACCACAACCTCTGCCTCCTGGGTTCAGGCAATTCTCCTGCCTCAGCCCCCCAAGCAGCTGGGACCACAGGTGCGCACCACCATACCCAGCCAATGTTTGTAATTTTAGTAAAGACGGGGTTTCACCACATTGACCAGGATGGTCTCCATCTCTTGACCTTGTGATCCACCCGCCTCAGCCTCCCAAAGTGGTGGGAGTATAGGCATGACCGCACCCGGCCCACCCTTCCACTTTTTTGTTCTGTTCAGGCTTTCAAAGGATTATTTGGCTTCTACCCACATATTATCAGATTGACCAATGTTTCTTAAGCTAAGTAGGAAAATATAATTTATAAATGCAAAATACATGGAGGAGAGAAATCTGCTCTACTCAGTCTACCAAGTCAAATGCTGATTTCCTCTAAAAACACTCTCACAGACACACCTCCAAATTTTACCAGCTATCTGGGCATCCCTTAGCCAGTCAAGCTGACATATAAAATTAACTATCACAGCATCCTAGGGTGTGTAAACATCCATAGAACAGATATCTGTAAAGAAGAAGAGATACAGCGTTATTGGTCTAGGGTACAGGGGGCATCACTGGCACTATCTAGTGATAACTTATTTCATCATAGATGCTGTTATTTTAGTTAGGGTTATCTCTACGAGTTTTAATTCTAACCATAATTCTGTTGTACAATATCCAATCTGTCATGACAGAAAACTTTTTATTAAGAAGTTAAATCACCTCTATGCCAAGCATTTTGAATTTTGTGGTAGTTTTGGCCAAAATTATTGACTTCCCTGTAGCTGTGGACATTGCTGTAACCTTGTAATCTTCTTTCTGATTTTGGGCTTGTTTTGTGGCAGAGATGTTGTTATACTAGATCTCAGCCCAAGCCTCAATAGATTTTGAATCTCTCTTTCTCTCTGTCTCTCTCTCTCTCTCTCTCCCCCCCTCTGTATCTTTCTATCTCTCTCTCTCTCCCCACCCTCGGTCTCCCCCAGAACTTTGTCCAACCACCATGAGAACAAGTCCAGGGTAGCTTACTGGAGAAAGAAAACCCACTTTTTCCAGCAAAGACCATTCTAGAATCCTGAACTAGCCAACTCCCAAACACATGAAAGAACTCAGGCAGGACCAGCAAAGCCACCTACCCATCTTGTAGCTGACCATAAAAGCAAAAATGAGCCCAGCTAAAACTGAACACCTGCCCAAATCACCCATAGACTCCTGAGCCATAATAAACAGTTGTTGTTTTAAGCCACTGAAGCTTTGTTAGTTTGTTATGCAGCAACAGCTAGCTGATATACATATACTGCTCCAACCAAACTGTGAAATAGGTACTGTTACACATCCCCAAGTTAAAGGTAAAATAACTAAAGCTTTAGAGAATCTAAGCCATTTGTGCTAGGTCACATTTAGCTAGTATTTTAGTTCAGATTGTCCTTATTCTACCAGAAGGCTTAACCACTTGCTGATACTGCCTATCCATATGATCCAAATGTCACACTTATATTTGGAATAAGTAAAGTCAGGCACATATTAAGAAGCAGAAACAAGATGCCAAGTCAGATCTGTCTCCCCGCTAAACTCACATGCTTGTTGTGCCATCCTATCCTCTCTCACACAAAAGAGAAGCACGAAAAATAAATACCATGGTAAGTGAAGATTAAGGTCAAACCTACATGCTTTTTGACACCAGGGCAAAGAGCTTTACCTGCTTATGTTTTGAAGATAGTGAGCAGTCCTACAATTATTTTAGCAGGGGTAGTACAAAAGTGCTTACCTTCTTTAGACAGCATAGGGGCAGCAGGAACACTTTCAAACATGCCCTAACCCAAGAATGAATTTGGTATTTGTGTTTTCTGCCAAGCAAAATATCTCTCTGCAGAAAAAGTTTCTCTCTTTAGCCAAAAAATAAATTCAGGATGAATAAACCTCAAAAACTTTGGGGGCCAGGTCAGAAACATATCTTCCATGCGGAACATAAACACCAACTTTTTGTAGAATCATGAAGTGTCTATATTTTTTAAATCATAAAATATGTTGGCAAACTTTACTTCCACAAGGACCCCTACCATGAGGATAACCTTAATCTAGCACAAAAGAAAAATATTTACAGGAACTAAGGCCGGCAAGTTTTTCTCCCCTGTGTGATGTGATATACTGACTACCTGATTTTGTGACAGTTTGGTGGGCATGGTAGAAGAAAACGCTTAGGAGCATAAATATTAACGCTTAGGCAGTGATTTGTGTAAACTGCATAGCAAAAACAAAAGTACAAATACAAGTTTTTCACAATTTTGCCTCATCTACTGCATATATTATTCACCCCACATGTTTTCCATCTCTATAGCTCTTCTGAGTAACTGGAAACCATATTTCTCAAATGCCGAATTCTCATAAAAGGTGTTTTGTTTCTTTGTCTTTTTATTTAAATCTTGAATCAGATGAGAATTGTTCCTGGTTTGCAAAATCTCATTAAAGCATTCAAATTAGGTTTTAAAAGTTTCTTTTGTGACTATTATGGGATATCCAAAAAATTCAATGTGGCAATATCAAACAGCATCAAAATATTTCTAAACTTTTTTTTTTAAATGTTCTATTCCATGTCAAATGATGCAGTGTTCATAGAAGAAAAATCTCTAATTCTCTTTTGACATGATCCGTGAGTTAGGAAGCAGTGGTGTTCTTCCTTCCACTCTTAGAATTCTACAAAGCAGCCCTCAGTAGTGAGATGGGCAAAGGAGTTCTTCCTTTTCTTTGCTAGAGAAGGAAGATAAGCTGAATTCTTTCTCCTGTGCCCTGCATAATACACCTTCCACTAATACCATTGCTGCTCATACCTATTGTCCTTGAGAAACACTAATGTGATCCTCTGCTTCTCTTTTCCACCAATTATCTGTTCTTAAATTGCAACATGTAGCCAAACTGGGAATACACATACTGTGACCCAAATAGATTTCCTAGCTTACCTGGTTTATTATAGAGAGCCCTATTGAGGCAGGAACTCCTGACCAGGTTACCATGTTAATCTTGCACAGTTAAAACCACGTGAGGTGTAGAGCGTCGTATTCAGCCCTAAGAGTCTTCACCCACCTAATCAACAAATATTTTTGGAGCATGTGTCCACTGTCAGATCTTGTGCTTGGTGCTGGGGATATAGCAGTGTGGAATGCAACAAGACAGACGTGACCCCTAGAGACAGTGGGAGAGAGATAATAATAGTAAAAAAAAGGAGCAAAGTGATTATTGATTGCGATACATGCTCTGATGGGAATAAACATTGTGGTACCGTAGAGAATAAGTCTACTCTGCAGAGGAGGACTTCTGTAAGGAGATGGCATCGGAGTTGAGACTGAAGTGATGAGACAAAACTCATCATGTGGAGTTGGGCAGAAATACCTTACAATAAAAAGAAAAAGGAAGTGCAAAGGGCCTGTAATGAAAAGAGCTTGGCACATTCAAGGGAATGGAGCAGGTAGCAAAAGAGGAGTTCAGGAGACTGGGCAGGATCCAGATCACTTAGTGTATTAGTCCATTTCCACGCTGGTGATAAAGACATACCCAAGACTGGGTCATTTATGGAGAAAAGAGGGTTAATTGACTCACAGTTCCACATGCCTGGGGAGGCCTCACAATCATGGTGGAAGGCAAGGAGGAACAAGTCTTATCTTACATGGCAGCAGAGAAGAGAGAGAACTTGTGCAGTGGAACTCATCATAAAACCATCAGATCTCGTGAGACTTACTCCTCCCTATTATGCGAACAGCATGGGAAAGACTCATTCGTGGGATTCAACTACCTCTCACTAAGTCTCCCGCATGAAAATGGGAATTGTGGGAGCTATAGTTCAAGATGAGATTTGGGTGGGATGCAGTCAAACCGTATCATTTAGACACCTGCCAACCCTAGCAAGAAGCTAGGATTTTACAGGAAGTAGAAAGTTTTTGAAGGGTTTCAAGTGGAGATGGAACATGATCTTATTTATACAGACTCTTGCTCAACACACAAGATTGGGACTTCCCTCCAACCTTTGCTTTGTAGGGAACTTTCCCATTAGGGGGCTTCTCTACTTCTTCTCTGGAGTCAGAACTCCATCCTCACCACAGGGATTCTATTTACTGTCTGGGCTGCTGCTTGGCTGTCCCTTCTTCCCTCTGATTCTGGTAGTGATGGCTATCTAGATATCTGTTCTCCATTTCTCTCCCATCACTTCCACATGCTCAGACTATGATCCCAGCTGAGTCTGAATTCAATGTGTTGCCTCTTTGCAGACTGAGGGTTGAGCTACTGTGAGTGTCAGCTCCAGAATCTAGACAGGTCTTTTTCTTCCTATTGTAACCAGCCTCTCAGATCCTGGCATGCCTTCTGAAAGCTGAACCTACAAGAGCTATTCTAATGCTTAAAACCCATGAGCAGAAATAGCTCAAGGCAGATGTCTACAAAACTGACATATTATATGCTTTGTCCTGTTCTGGTTATCTGAATCTTAACTGAAATAAATACACAGTATTTCCCAATCCTAATAAAATCATAGTTCGTTCCTTGTTCTGTCCTTCCTCCCTTCCTCCCTTCCTCTCTTCCTTCCTTCCTTCCTTCCTTCCTTCCTTCCTTCCTCTTTCTTTCTGTCCTGTTTTCTTTATTTTTCCTTCTCTATAATCCCTCTCAACCTTCTTTAATTTTTGGTCCTTCTCTACTATCTTTCCTTTATCCATCCTTTCTACTTCAATCACTAAAAGATGAAATCCCTTAAAGGATTTATGAACATGATAATCCTGATAATAATACTAATTATGATGATAATAAAATTATCATAGCTAACATTTATTGAGCATGTGAATGCACCAGGCCTGAAACCAAGCTCCTTACATACATATAATCTTATAAACCCTCACAACTCTAATGGGTACTATTAATATCTCTATCTAAACATGAAGAGCTTAAAACCTGTAAAGGCTAAGGCACTTGTCAAGGTCACAGAAGTGGCATAAGAAGGAACTGGGTGGCCCAAATGCAAAGGCGTGCCTCACCATGCTTTGTTAGATAGATTGTATTGTGAAGCATGAGTGAGCCTATATTCTGTATTGAAAACTTTGTAAAATGTGTCCACGAAGAGACTAGGTATTTTAAACTATCATCTGAAATAAGATAAATGCAATTATACAATGGGCTGTTCAGTCCAGTTTTGATGTTGACCTCTTATTCCTCCTCCCAGAAGTGCTGATAGAAATGTTTGACAACTGTGTCTGATGGACACACACCTGGAAGAAGCCATATTGTGTGTGTCTAAGTGTGTGTGACAGTACTTTTTGCCATGAATCCTGAACCAGTCCAGATCTCCCATCTCTCAGTTGAATACATACATCTGTAAGGGTATATCTCCATTTATTTCTGCTTCCCTCCAACATGCTTTTTATTGATATCTGTACTCATTTGAATATCAAAGGAGCTCCCTGTTTAGCTAAACTGAATGCTGAATTCTGCCACCACTCTCTCTGCACTGCTGGTGGTGTTGGTGGTGTCTGTATTTAAGAGTGAGAGTCATTTGACCACCATCAATTGACGGACAAGTACTTTACATCCTTTTATGAGGAAAGAGTTAATTCTAATTGGGGGTTGATGGCAAAATTAGATTATCCATTAGACAAATACAGTCCTCATAACCCTCTTCAGCCCCATTAAGTATCACCTGCTAACAGGCTCAGCAGTACCTAGGGGTGTGACAACATAATATCTGTATTCGCATTAGTGGGTTGACTCAGTTGTTTCATTCACATTCAGATTAAGCACCATTCCAGGATAACTTACTTATAAAAGAATGTAATTTAAAATAAACATCCAGAAGGTTTCTGTATTTAAAGCCATGGATCACTGAAGAAACTGGTCCTATTATCACTTGATTTGCTCTGTCAAATTAGACATCATTGCACAGAAGTATTTACTTGTTTTTTCTTTTTTTTTGGTGTTTTTTTTTTTTTTTTTTTTTTTTTTTTTTTTTTTTTTTTTTTTTTTTTTTTTTAGATGCGGTTTCACTCGGTTACCCAGGCTGGAGTATAGTGGCACAATTTCAGCTCACTGCAACCTCTGCCTCCAGGGTTCAAGCGATTCTTGTGCCTCAGTCGCTCAGGTTGCTGGGATTATAGGCATGCACCACCACACTGGGACAATTTTTTTTGGAGTTTTATTAGAGATGGGTTTTTACCATGCTAGCCAGGCTGCTCTTGAACTGTTGGCCTCAAGTGATCTGCCTGCTTCGGCCTCCCAAAGTGCTGGGATTACAGAAGTGAGCCACCACACCCAGCCAGAAGTATTTATTTGACCAGACAATGTATACAGAGGCATGCACACAAAATCACCCTGTACAATGTTATCCAAGAAATTAGAGCCTGGGATAAAATATGCTTTAGGAAGTCTCTGTAGCCTAGAGAATTGCTTCTGAAAAATAGACCAAAACTAAAATATCAGCCACTAAGTTGCATTTGGTTGTCTTTTAAATTGCCTTCATTTTTTATACATATATTTTAAATGTAATAGTCATTCCTTTTCCGTGGTGGTTTCACTTTCCGCCGTTTCAGTTACTTACAATTAACCACAGTCCAAAAATAGGTGAGTATTGTACAAGATATTTTGAGAGCGAGAGAGACCACATTCATACAACTTTTATGACAGTATATTTTTATAATTGTTCTTCTTTTATTACTCGTTATTATTGTTAATCTCTTACTGTGCCTAATTTGTAAATTAAACGTTATTATAGATATGTATGTATAGGAATAAAAAGTGTGTATAGGGTTTGATACTATCTGCAGTTTCAGGCGGCCCATAGGGGTCTTGGAATGTATTCCCCACAGATAAGGAGAGACTACTGTATGGTGATATTGCGTGGGTTTGGTCAAATTAGGGAGTATACTTTTTCACATGAACGAATTTTCCAGATAACTAAGACTTAGTATTGATCCCAATGGTAATTGCTTATGTTAACTATTTTTAAAAGAAACTGTAATTTAATGTAACACATATCTCTTGGCTTTTTGAAACAGAAAACACAGAAACCAAGCAAACCTTTTCTTGACGTCACAGGCTACCATTATCAATAGCTATGGCAGAGAGAAAAAGTGCTGGATTCAAAGTTATTTGACACTACGTGCATGTTTACACTCTGCTTCTCTTCACAAAGAATTTGAGGGCAGCTGACAAAATTATATATAATACAGAAGAAAAAGAACAAATAATTGAAGGAACCAAGATGAGGAGAAAATACAGAATGGCAAATACGAAAGCCAAGAAAAATATTAGTGAGCCAGGATCCTGATTTAGCACTTGGGCTGCAAGTGATGGAAATCCAGCTTGAAATTGCCTGAGGACCAATGAAGAATTAATTGCTGCATATAAAACACTGCAGTAGTAAACAATGGCGAAAATGGCCTTGAGGTTGACCAGAAATAGCATCTGAACACTGTCAGGACCCTCTCTATAGGTTTCTCATCTCTGCTACTCTGTGCACTGAGTCCCCACTTTTCCATTAGTTAAAGGCGAAGGAGATGGTTTGACTTACTGGAACACCTGCATTTTTCTACCAGTTCTTAGAGTAGGACCCAGTTGGCACAGCTTGGGTCCCATGGACGTTTCTGGACAATTCATTCCGGCTAGGAGGATGTTGATTATGATGGAGCCATTCTCGTTCCAATGCCATTTCTGTAGTTGAGAAAATGAGTGAATCTGGTTTCTGATCAAGGAAACGAATGACCCTCAGAGAAAAGCAATAACCACTATATAAGCATCCTAAATGGCCTCATGGAATGCTAATATTGGCCCAGATTTCATTTAAGCTTTTCAGTGGCCAAAAAATGCAGAAAATATGATTGTTTACATGATTCTTGATTTTTGTAACACAACAGGAAAGAGAGGCTTGGGAGAGAGTAGAAAAGAAGAGCTGGTATTTCAAGAGAAGCTCAGCTTTTCTTTGCATTGATACCAGAGCTCTCTCTCACCTGGTAGTTCTTGAGTCAGGGAACAGTGGAATAGGTGAGTGAAGTCAGTATGTGGGATTCTAATTAGCTCTGGTCACAAGCTTGGCTTAGAATTGCATTCTCTGTGCTGAGCATTGACATACAATTGTTTCTCCTCACCTCTCAGTCCTCTACTTGGTCTCACTGGGGTCTGGGCAGTCTGCTTTTGCCAGGATTCAGATCTATCCTTGTTGCAAACAACACAAAAATAAACAAATGAAATGACCTGTGTCCTTTACCCACAGCAGGGAACAGAGGTCCACATCCTGGACTCAAGAATTTGCACAGAAGGAGATACTCCAAGCAGTGCTCAGGCACACAAAAGAGGCCTCAGGAATTCGGAGACCTGGGTAACCCTAAGGAAGCCCTGGCCCCACTCAAGCTGCTGTTATCAGTCCAAGCACAAAGGATACTCTCCAAGGATCATGGTCATGGAGATTTGGATTGATTTGCATTCTTTTGCCAAGGAAAGCATTCATTGGCCCTTTGGGAAGCCTACCTAGTCAAAGGCTAAAAGCTTTATTGTGCATGGAGGACAAGCTGCACTTCCGCTCCTTAGGGACTCACCTACTCTCCCGATAATTCCATGCCAAACCACAACCTCCTAGGAAATGGATCTGACTCTGAGTCAGAGATGCGTTCCAAGTCCTAGGGCTACTGGCCCGCCAACTTACATCCATCTCACCCCTTGATTGTCAGTTCTCTCTGTTGCCAATACCAACACTAATTGTAGAGTTCCCCTGCTCCACACTGCCACTTGCTTATTTCGTTATTATTGCTCATCTGTGTAACTGTTTTGGAGGACAGAGATTCCTAGGTCTTTGTATCTGGGTATTTCTCTAAGATGGCAGGTAACCTGCTTTATCTAACCTTCCTGCTGTCTGTGCCCTAAGCAGCAGAAGGCACCTCCCTAATTGTCTTCTATGAGTTGGAAACCAGGTAAAAAGATTTATTAGAAATATGTATAGAGTTAGAACCTGTGTGTACTGAGTGAAGTTCTAAAGGCTCCTTCCATAGTGTATATGTGAGTGCATGAGTGTGTGTGTGTGTGTGTGTGCGTGCGTGTGTATTTAAAGGGCTTTTTGAAAACCGTCTCTGCCTATTGCAAGCCTTTCTCACTTATTTCCAATTTCAGGAATCCATTTTGGTAAAGTTGCTAGAAGTCTGGCCTCTAGGTAAGTGGAGCATCATTGTTCATTAAAAGACACCAAGTACCCTATGAATCCCAGGCTCTGCATCTCTACAGTGACTGGTGGACGTGTTTTGTGAACAGATTGGGAACTCAAATGAATTGTTCCCATGTTCCAGTGAGAAACATCATCACCCTGCTCCCAGACAACATACTATTTGCAAAAAGAGAGACAGAGACCTGAAGTTTCTCGTTCTGAGGATGTGTTTGGTATGGATTTGGAGAGAACCACAACCTGTCTACACATTATTGCTCGGATGAGCTGCCGAAGTTCGGAAGAAGGAAGTGTGGGTATGGCAGGTAGTTGCAGTGGGAGGTTTATGCCCAGGTGGAGTGGCAGTCATCAAATGGCACAGCTGTCCTGGGGCTCCCAACAGCTTCTCATCAAGATCCCCTGAAACTCCCCCAGCTTTGCCTCAGATATTCCAAGCTCAGTTTTGTATATGCAGTTACATCTCCCCTGCCTTCCTCGGGGGACTGGCTTTAAGTAAAGAGATTGAGAATGTGAAGTTACAGAGCTCAGCTTGCCAATACTCCACTAGAGGAAATCACAGGGCAGAAAGACAAGATCACTCCATGGGGTTTAAGTACAAAGAAACAAGCCTTCCTGCCTGCGCCACTCCCACTCCCAAGCCCCATGCACCACATGCACACGGTGTGACTTAAGGCAAATTGCTTAATCTTTTCAGACCTATTTGTTCATCTGTCAAATGAGAATAGCAATGCCCAGCCTCTAGCCAGCTGGGGGCCACAAGAATGCCAAACACAGTGTCTGACACATAGTCGGCACTCAAATCTTTCCAAATAAAAATAAGAACAATAATCGCATGTCTGCCTAGCTGCTTTCAGAGTCAATTCAGAGGGTCCTCTCTCCATAAACCTCTGGTAATTTCTCCAGTTGAAAGTCTGTGCTTTTCTCAGGTTTTGTTAGTGTTTTGCAGGCCCCTGGACAGGCACAGCCACATTTTGCTTTGTATTTTTGCTTCTTGGTGTTTGGGTGTGCACATGCATGTGTGTGCTGGGATCTGAGTGTGCATCTATGTTTCTTCTTGGATCTTTCCAGTTGTTAAATCTACTAGTTCCAGACAGGAAATGTGACTTCATCTCTCTCTCCATGTGCTCTGTACACAGAGAGGGCTTAATAATTTCGTGACAAGTTTATTTATTTACCACCATGTGAGAGCTATTATTGTGTTTCGGGCTACTTACTAGGTACTTTATACATGGTATTTTATTTAATCTCCATAACAGCTCTAGGAGATAGGTTTTATTAACTACATCCTTTTAATGACTATTTATATAGTCAATAAGGCTATAATGACCTATACTCCTACTGAGCAGATAAGGAAACTGAAGCTCCGAGGAGTGACATGACTTGCTCAGTGTTGCACAACTACCAAGTGGTGGCCCTGGGAAGTTTTCTGTGACTCTAATCCAGGCTCTGAAGCCTAATTAACCACTGGCTCTTAAGTGTGACCCTCATACAGGCAGCATCAGCATCACGTGGAGAGTGGTGAGAAATGCACATTCTTGGGCCCTAGCTCAGATCTACTGAATCAGAAACTCTGGCAGCAGATTTCATTCCTCCAGGTGACTCCAGTGCACGCTAAACCATCAAGCCAGGCCAGAACAGTGGAACAGTAGGGTCCATGTGTCCTGCCTCTTGAATCCCCGAGTTCAAATCCCAGATCTTCCACTTTTTAACTATACAACTCTAGGAATGATATTTATTTTCCCTCTGCCATAATCCGCTTATGTGTAAAATGCAGATAATAACAGGACAAATGTTGAGTTGCCAGCAGGATGAAAAATATAAATGCGTATAAGACATTCAACCCAACACCTGGTACACAGTGTAAGGACTTGCTAAATGCTACTTGTCATTATTATGATTTAATGAGTTTAGATTACTTTTCCAATGTATTTCCTCACCATCCCACCCAAAGTCTTAACAGTTTTGTTTGTTTTTTAATAGAAGGAAAGTAACTTGGGTCTGGCCTTGATGAGGCTCCTGAGCATTCCTGCTTGTGGTATGATGGTGTTCTGAAGACTAGCGAGCACCTTTCTTGTTTCTCTGCTGCCATCCTGCAACTGTGACTTGCGTGCAAATGTGACTTGCTTCCTGGGGCAGTGCAACGTAAGTGTAGAAGGCAGACTTGAATCTATCTGCACATTTCAGTCGGGTGAGCTTGGGCATGCTCTTTAATATCTGAAACTTTCCCTCTCCTTTTATGCAAAAAAGGAGAAAATCACTTGGGTTTGGGGTGGAGGAGGTAGCAATAGTATTTACTGAGCATATACTATGTCTCAAACATTCTTCTTAGTGCTTTACATGTGCTATCTCCTGTGAGCCTATAGTTACCTGTCAGATAGATAGTGACACCATCTACACTTTGTAGACAAACTGCCACAGAGAAGTAACTTGTTGAAAGTCACACAAAGATAAGATTGGAATCCAGGAAATCTTGCTCCTCAGCCACAATTTTTAACCATAACTGCCTCAGTGCGTTGTTAAGAGAAATTACTGTAAAGATAAACATTAAGCACACAACAGTGCCGGGCACATGAAAGTGCCTATTAAATGTAGCTGAAACAACGAATCATCATTCTCAACAGCAACACCAATAACATAAACGGAAGGGCAGTTTTTCCATTTGTTGCAGGTGGGATTTAATCTCCTGAGAACCAGGTAAAGAGCTGCTCTTCGTTTCACCCATGAGTTCAATCAGTACTTAGCGAAGGATTCCTTCTTTCTTCCTCACCCGTCCTCCCCTGGTGAACCACTGGTGTCATTAAGAAACAGTTAACACACATCATCTTTCTTAGCTATTTTTGCTGCCTGCCATCTGGAGTGCCTCGGCTCTCTTGGATGTGTTCACACTAAATCAGCAGATGAAAGCATTAACTAATTTCTCCATTTCAGATCTGCTCATTTGGGTAACGATGACCTTTAAAACCAGTGTCATCCACCTCATAACCATGTGCCATATGTTGGATGTCAGATAATAAAGCATATTTAAACTTAGCAGGCTCCATAACACCTTACGGCTGGTTAGTGATTAATTAATGACTTCCTTACCAGCATCTTCCCTGTTAAGGCTGACAAGGTGTTTTGTTTGCCACTTAGTGTCCGTTTCCATTGGAACCTTTTCAAAGATACTCCTGGAAGACTTCATTGTACACTGAGCCTTCTCATTCACTCTTGGCATATGAGACCAGCACATTTTCTCCCCCAGATATTTTATTTCATGCAAAAGCATAATACCAGACATTGATCCAGAGTGCCAGACATTGATCCCCGAGTGCCAAGTGCCAAGATCCTATTTATTGTTCACAAAAGCTCCACAGGACAAGGGTTTCTGTGCCCATTTGTGTGCAGATGAGAGTGGATCAAAGAAACTGAGCAGTTAGCACACGTTCATGGAAGGTGTGATTTGAACATAGATCTCTGCCCCCAAATGCCATGACTTTATTTTTATTTATTTTCATTTTCTCTAAAATGCAAGATACCATGTTGGCTGTTTTGTTTTCCTATCATTGAGGGAATTAAGCTATTGCCTAGTTCATGTCTTCATCAGAATGGGAAGCTTTAAAAGTTAATTCCCAATATTCTATCCAGTCTCCTCCCAGTTTTACATTTCCATCACTCTGATGGTTCACATCAGAAGCAGAGATTCTGACAGTCACCTTGCCTAGGACTTGTGTCCCTTCCTGTAGCTGTTCATTCACAACCTCGACCAGTAAGCCATGCTGGATGCTTCTATGCTCCGTGCAATTCCTCAAAAATCTTGTCATTCTATTATATGAACCACTGTAAGAAACACAGATTACACTACTCACACTTTCTGAACCTTACATTCCTAGGGAATGTATCTGATCCCAAGAAAGGTAACTTTCAGTCTTTGGAGGAGGTTTTCAAGAGTGATTAACCAGAATGAAAGGAAACTGGGGGAAAAATATATGTAAATACTTGGTTATTCATGGATATTGCGACCGAGGAGATGGTTCTCCATTCCTAGCAGAGAAGTAACTCTGAAGTTGTTTTTTATTTTTTCCATCCAAGTCAGTGGGAATATTAGATCCCTCGTGATTCATATTAGGACTTTATGAGCATCCTACCTTTGGAACTCTAAATGCCTCAACACATGCTATTCTCTTCCTCAATCTTTTCTATATACATCCTCACAATTGGTTTTACATAAATCAGTATATGAGACCTACCACCACCAACAAGGTAACTTATGCATCAATGTATATCTTTCCATATTTTTCTCCATGCTCTGAAATTCTGTATAGGCTAACCTAATGGTGTGTTTTTCCTTAGTTGTAATTTGTTTTACAATAATGGCTATTATACACACGTTGTTAAACTTCACTATATTCATTCATTTGAATAATTATTAATTTTGTGTTGTGAATATGCCATAATTTATACACCTGTTCATTGATCAGTGGGTATTTTCTTTTCCACTCCCTACTCCCATCATCAGCATTATATATAGGTGCTTTGATTTCCAGGCTCTTGATTCCCAGAAATGAGACTATTACCTCAAAGAATAAATGTTTTTAAAGTTTAATTTCTGCTGCTAGATTGTTTTCCAAAAAGGCGAAAGTTCTTTGCATTTCCACCAGCAATACTTGAATAAACTTTCTCCATATCAAGCAGTTGAAATGGCTATTTTTCCTGATGAATGTAAAGTAGTACTCCATTGTTACTTAAACTTGCACTCCATCACGACTAGTGAATTGAGCACTTTTAAAATATATTGGTTAGCCATTTTGATTTGCACTCCTGTAAATATTTTTTGCCAATCTTTCTGTTGTACTCTTTGTCTTTTTCATGGCAACATATAGAAGTATTTGTACACTACAAACATTATGATTTATTATAGGTGATGCAATTTGATTTTTCCAGCTCTATTAATGTCTATTGGCTTTGTTTCTGTTTGTTGTTGTTGTTGTTGTTTGCTTTTTATTAACATACGCAGACTTTACCTTCTAACTTTTGTATTTTCATTATTGATTAAGAATGTGCTTCCTTCTTCTAGATTGTAAATGTAGTTTCCTGTACTCTCTGGCAAAGTTCTTATTGTTTTTTGTTTGTTTTAAATACAACTCTTAATCAAATCTTACAGGATTCTTCTTTGTCATTTTTTTGGATAGTTTCAGACATTTATTCTTTGAAATAAAATTTAAGATTTAGAAATTAATCACAGAAACTAGGCTAAATGTGCCTACTGAATCTTAAAAATATGTTTTCAACACTATTGGATAATACACATCATTTTTCTCTTAATTTGTGATGCAAATGATATGGTAATAGATTGGCAATATTGTACCATCTTTGAATTCCTAAAACATATCTAACTTGGCCAATAATTTCATTTTATAAATCTTGGAAAAATTAATTGTTGTAATGCTTACACTTTTAAAGAGGAAGTTATTTATTTCCATTAGTTGCAATTGCATTTTCTCTTTCAATCAGATATAAGCATTTTCCTGACACAGTTTCTCTGCTATCTTGTACCAGGTATTCTTACATTTGTTTACAATATTAAAAATGAATATTTTCCCATTTAATTTCTATATACTGCTTTTTAAAACAACAGAAGTTATTCTTTCATTTTTTCACATTACAAAACTTGTCCAATAATTCTATTTTTTATTCTCTTGTATTTTAAACTATTTTTCAATGGAATTTTTGTTATGCCTCTCATTCTTCAATATTTATAATAATCACTTAATTTTCTTGTCATATTGCATATGCTAAAACATTCAAGAGAGAAAAGGTAATAATGGTGATGACAAATATTGCCGTGTAGTTCTTAATTTTATTTTGAAGTTGTCTTAATATCTTTCTCTTTGGAATGTATTTGCTACAATTTTTGTAAACATTATTTATTACATATAGATGGTTTATTTTTCTTATTCCACTGAATTTAGCAAATATATTTTCAAAATGTGGGTATGTGATATAATAGATGTTGCTGAAACTTGATTATGACAACAGATTATTAATACTGTATTATATTTAATATCATATTTTTTCTATCTATATTTTAAATTATTTGAACTATCCTTATTAGTTTTGAAGTTAAAGCTATGCTTGCTCCATAAGCAAACTGACAACTTTCCATCTTCTTTCATAGCCTGAGTTTATTTAAATAACATCAACATTGTTCTTCAAATCCCTCTAATCTTGGTACATTTTAAAATTATATTCACCTTCCCCGTCTCTGCTATGTGTTCCTGGGATGGCTATCTGTGTGTGTGAGTTTGTGATATGTATGTTAACTTTCTCATTTCTACCTTTTGGATTTTTTGTTCTTTTATTAGTTCTTGAGGTTATGTCAAAAGACAAAAATTACAACATATTCAGTCACAGATCTAATTGGTTTTATTTGTGATTCACAAATCAGGGCGGCCTCCATTTTATAAAGTAGAATGAGAACGTCCCCTGGGAAATGGCGAAACAGTGGATTTTATAAAGTGGGAGCAAGGAAACAAAACAATAGGGGTAAAAAGCTGATTGATTAGCATCAAGCTACTTTAGGTTACTCTTGTAGGTAAGGGATAAAGCTGAGAATATTTTCTTATTATAGTGCTTCAGGCAGACTAAAATCTCTTGTTTTCAGAAAACACTGATCTGTTTGGGGATCTAGCTTTTCTTTAAAGTTTCAGTTTTATTATGTGGTGTTTAGCGTGAATGACTTTGATTTGTTGGGGTCAAATGCAAAACCTTCATTCAAAACAACAGCCTCCTGGCCAGGCACAGTGGCTCACGCCTGTAATCCCAGCACTTTGGGAGGCTGAGGCGGGAGGATCACGTGAGGCCAGGAGTTCAAGACCAGCCTAGGAAACATGCTGAAACCCTGTCTCTATTAAAAGTACAAAAATTAGCCTGGTGTGGTGGCACACACCTGTAGTCCAGCTTCTTGGGAAGCTGAGGCACAAGAATTGCTGGAACCCGGGAGGCAGAGGTTGCAGTGAGCAGAGATCACACCACTGTACTCCAACCTAAGTGACAGAGCAAGACTCTGTCTCAAAAAAAAAAAAAAAAAAAAAAAATCCCTCCCATAATTTTTGTTTAACAGTTTGGTGTTTATTTTTTTCCCATTAATAATTAATGCATTTAAGATTGGTGAGAAAAATTTTACTGTGTCCTATAATTTTCATAATAAAGTATTACTTTTTCATTGTTATTCAGATAATCTGCGATTTCACTTTTATATCTTTGATTTTAGCATTATCGAAGAGGGTATGATTTAATTTATAAGAAGCTAACATTATCGAATATTGATTGATTTCTTCATCTTAGGATGAGAAACAGAGAATATGACCTTTCTAACTTGAAGAAATGCTACTTATAAATATCCCTGTGATGAAGAGCAATGTATATTCTCTATTTTCAGAATGATTTGTTTATTATCTATGTATCTATCTATCTAATCTATCTATATGTCTACCTACTTTACATTTATTTATATTCATCTACAGTGTATTTGTTATCTATGGATCTATTTTTGGTTTCCCTATCAAAGCATGTGTGGGAAATCTTGTTTCTGACTCTCAATTATACCCATCCTTGGTGGCTGGGAAGACTTAAGCCACTCATTTAGCTCATAGCACTCAGGAACTTGGGGGTCACCAGTTGGATTCAATTGGGTTGAGGTCAGCTCTTCTCCCTGAGATCCTCAGTACCAGTTCCTGTCAGTTTCTGTTGATTTGTTTATTCATACCCTGGACTCATTGCTAGTTCCAAGCAGAGAGAGCTCAGCACTAATCTTTTCTCCATGCTTCAGAAATTCCAAAAAAAAGCAAAGCCTCACTCTACATTCAGGTGGAGCCTATGGAATTAGAATTAGAGAGGAACTGAATGGCACTTATAGTCCTAAATCTTGCATGAGTCCATGTCATTAATGATTCATCTAAGTGAGGTTAAAAAAGAATGACCCAGGATTATAACCTGCTTGAGTCCAGCTGCAGCACAGCGGGAACTTCAGTGGAGCTACTATATAGGTCAAGATAAGGGATCCAGTGGGGGAGGTGGGATGGGAAGACTAGCCAGGCAATAACATCAGTAAGAGGAGTCCAGCAACCCAGATCGTAGCATACCTGGGAGTGGGACAGCCTGGAGTGGGAATCAATTATTGCCGATGTCCAAAAACGCTTTTATGGGAGAAGGAGGCACAGTACTAGTCCCAAATTGCTTCTCAAGTTAGACAGATTATACGCCCAGAGACATAAAGTGATGGGGACAGTACAGCAAATATCCTTTTGCTCCTAACATTTCTCGACCACTTGTAAAATATATTCCATATTAACACCAATAGGGATATAGAAAGGAGCAGTAACAGAATTTGCATGAAACATTATTTTAAAACAAGAAGTGTTAACGAAATTTGGTCACTTAAATGGATCATATGGGGCTGTTCCCCCAGATTTCCCAGGGTAAGACTTTTCATTTACTCTCCAAGAGGCATGAAGAGCTTGAGAGGGATCATGTTGCTCGCCTGCTTTGAAAACCCCATGTACAATTCTGTCAAAAGGCCCTGTAGGTTTTTTTGTAGAATTTATCACAATCTGAACTTATCTAGTATATTAATCTCTTCAGTTCATGATTTGTTTCTTCCAATTTAAGTGTAAGTTCCAGGTAGTCAGGGACTTGCCCATCTTGTGCATGGGAACACGAAAAGACAATTTCATCCACAGCATCGGTCCGTCCACCCATCCTGGAGTTCAGGTGAAGCTCCTATGCTGTATGCAATCTTCACAACTCTAAAAGCGATATTGTCATGGCCACTGTTAGAGCAAAGGCATTTGGTGAGCAGGCATAAGAATATCATCCAGTGACTGGGATAAAGATAAAGGAGGTTAACCAAGCATGGCAGGATTAGGACTCCCATCCTGTAGTGTACTAATTCACCTGCTTGTAGTTCTCAGTAGGCTTTTCTTAAGATTGACTTAGAGACTAAGTGAGGCAAGGCTTGCTTTAGTTCCTTAATACCTCTACAGAGTGCCTGGGAGCAAAAACAGACTGACACTAGCCATTAGTCTAAGGCCCTGCTGGAATTTGATGGGGCATGAGGGAAGGGAAACTTGATGGCTAACAGGGCCTGCCTATTCTCTCCTGTACTGGTTCATAAACGGAAATGCCACCTAACTTCTGGTGAGAACTGCCTTCCTCCCTACAGCCTCATCTGAAGTATTTAATTAAATCCAATCATACTGAATGCTGCATTTGAGAGTCCACTTTTTACTTCTTCACTCACTTTCTGGCATAAAGGCGCCTTGGGTTTTATTTAGTCAAATGTCTAACTAGAAATTGCACTTTTCAGAAAAGATAAGAAATAATGATCATCTAATTCCCTATTTTCCACAGAGCCACTTAACTTTCAAGTGCTTAGTACTAATCAATAAAAGCCTTTCATCACAAAACCCAATAAGCAAGATCAAATTCAAGGGAAATGCTCAAAAGAGAGCAATGGTTGGCACCCAAACCATTTTATGAGGTCAGAATCACTTTTCTACATGAAGCTAATTTCTACTCACGGCCCAAAGCCATTTCAGCTCTTGCACTCTGACTTCTTGCTTTCCAAAGCTAAGTCCACTGGGCCTGCTAAGAACACAGGTGCTGCTATGATCAGCATCCAGAGAAAACCTCACACTGGAATTGATACCAGCCATGCTGTGATCCCAGCTTGATGCCCAATTTGAGGGTTCTCATTCAAGAGAACCTGCAGGCATTGGTTTAGAGAGAAAAGCAGCAGCTCTGAAAGAAAATGTGAAGATTCAGAGTCATTCTGATGGTGTTAAGATGGCATTTGGACCCAGGATTTGGGGGCTTATTCCCTAGACCCCCTCATTTTTCCCCATTCTCTGCAAGGAAGATAAACAAACAGGAAATAGGAGCAAACAAAAGTAGAAATGTCCTCGCTGTCAGTTGGGTTCGGGCCCTACATCTCATATATATATATATATATATATATATATATATATATATATATATATATATAATTGCACTTTAAGTTCTGGGGTACAGGTGCAGAACATGCAGGATTGTTGCATAGGTACATACATGGCAATGTGATTTGCTGCCTCCATCCCCCCATCACCTATACCTGGCATTTTTCCCCATGTTATCCCTCCCCTGTTTCCCTAAAACAGACCCCAGTGTGTGATGCTTCCCTCCCTGTGTCCATGTGTTCTCATTGTTCAACACCCACCTATGAGTGAGAACATGCGGTGTTTGATTTTCTGTTCTTGTGTCAGTTTGCTGAGAATGATGGTTTCCAGATCCATCCATGTCCCTGCAAAAGACACAAACTCATTGTTTTCTATGGCTGCATAGTATTCCATGGTGCATATGTGTCACATTTTCTTTGTCCAGTTTATCATCAATGGACATTTGAGTTGGTTCCAAGTCTTTGCTATTGTAAACAGTGCTGCAATGAACATACTTGTGTATGTGTCTTTATAATAGAACAATTTATAGTCCTTTGGATATATACCCAGTAATGGGATTGCTGGGTCAAATGGAATTTCTGTTTCTAGGTCCTTGAGGAATTGCCACACTCTCTTCCAGAATGGTTGAACTGATTTACACTCCCACCAACAGTGTAAAAGTGTTCCTATTTCTCTACATCCTCTCCAGCATCTGTTGTCTCCAGATTTTTTAATGATTGCCATTCTAACTGGCATGAGATGGTATCTCAATGTGGTTTCAATTTGCATTTTTCTAATGATCAGTGATGATGAGCATTTTTTCATATGTTTGCTGGCCTCATAAATGTCTTCTTTTGAAAAGTCTGTTCATATCCTTTGTACACTTTTGAATGGGTTTATTTTTTTCTCGTAAATCTATTTTAGTTCTTTGTAGATTCTGGATATTAGCCCTTTGTCAGATGAGTAAATTGCAAAAATTTTTGCCCATTCTGTTGGTTGCTGGTTCACTTTAAAGATTGTTTCTTTTGCTGTACAGAAGCTCTGGAGTTTAATTAGATCCCATTTGTCTATTTTGGCTTTTGTTGCCAATGCTTTTAGTGTTTTAGTCATGAAGTCCTTGCCTATGCCTATGTCCTGAATGGTTTGGCCTCAGTTTTCTTCTAGGATTTTTATAGTGTTAGGTCTTATGTTTAAGTCTTTAATCCATCTGGATTTAATTTTACTGTAAAGTGTCAAGAAGGGGTCCAGATTCTGCTTTTTGCACATGGCTAGCCAGTTTTCTGAACACCATTTATTAAACAGGGAATCCTTTGCCCGTTGCTTGTTTTTGTCAGGTTTATGAAAGATCAGATAATTGTAGATGTGTGGCATTGTGTCCAAGGCCTCTGTTCTGTTCCATCAGTCTGTATCTGTTTTGGTACCAGTACCGTGCTGTTTTGATTACTGTAGCCTTGCAGTATAGTTTGAAGTAGGTTAGCGTGATGCCTCCAGCTTTGTTCTTTTTGTTTAGAATTGTCTTGGCTAAGTGGGCTCTCTTTTGGTTTCATATGAAGTTTAAGGTGTTTTTTTCCAGTTCTGTGAGAAGGGTCATAGGTCGCTTGATGGGGATAGTGTTGAATCTATACATTACTTTGGGCAGAATGGCCATTTTCACAATCATGATTCTTCCCAACCACGAGCATGGAATGTTTTTCCATCTGTTTGTGTCCTCTCTTACTTCCTTGAGCAGTGGTTTGTAGTTCTCCTTGAAGAGGTCCTTTACTTCCTTGTTAGTTGTATTCCTAGGTATTTTATTCTCTTTGTAGCAATTGTGAATGGCAGTTCGTTCTTGATTTGGCTCTCTTTAAGTCTGTTATTGGTGTATAGGAATGCTTGTGATTTCTGCACATTGATTTTGTATCCTGAGACTTTGCTGAAGTTGCTTATCAGTTTAAGGAGATTTGGGACTGAGAGGATGGGGTCTTCTAAATATACAATCATGTTGTCTGCAAATAGAGACAATTTGACTTCCTCTTTTCCTAACTGAATACTCTTTATTTCTCTTTCTTTCCTGATTGCTCTGGCTAGAACTTCCAATACTATGTTGAATAGGAGTGGTGAGAGAGGGCAGCCTTGTCTAGTGCCAGATTTCAAAGGGAATGCTTCCATTTTTTGCCCATTCAGTATGATATTGGCTGTGGGTTTGTCGTAAATAGCTTTTATCATTTTGAGATAGGTTCCGTCAATACCTAGTTTATTGAGAGTTTTTAGCATAAAGGGCTGCTGAATTTTGTCAAAGGTCTTCTCTGCATCTATTGAGATGATCATGTGGTTTTTGTCTTTGGTTTTGTTTATGTGGTGGATTATGTTTATAGACTTGCATATGCTGAACCAGCCTTGCATCCCTGGGATGAAGCCTACTTGATTGTCATGGATAAGCTTTTTGATGTGCTGTTGCATTCAGTTTACCAGTATTTTATTGAAGATTTTTGCATCTATGTTCATCATGGATATTGGCCTGAAGTTTTCTTTTTTTGTTGAGTGTCTGCCAGGTTTTGGTATCAGAATGATGTTGGTCTCATAAAATGATTTGGGAAGGATTCCCTCTTTTTGGATTGTTTGGAATGGTTTCAGAAGGAGTGGTACCAGGTCCTCTTTGTATGTCTGGTAGAATTCAACTGTGAATCCATCTGGACCTGGGCTTTTTTTGGGTAATAGACTCTTAATTGCTGCCTCAACTTCAGCCCTTGTTATTGGTCTATTCAGGGTTTCGGCTTCTTCCTGGTTTAGGCTTGGGAAGGTGCAAGTGTCCAGGAATTTATCCATTTCTTCCAGGTTTACTGGTTTATGTGCATAGAGTTGTTTGTAGTAATCTCTGATGGTGGTTTGTATTTCTGCAGAATTGGTGATATCCCCTTTATCATTTTTTACTGCATCTATTTGATTCTTCTCTCATCTCAGTACAAATGTTCTGGCAAGCTGGGTTGCAATTCAAGGTCAATAATGAACACCAAAAAGCTGCCTACTCCACCAAGTCCCAACCCAGCTTTTGAACCTTCTCATCCTCCATTCACACCCTAAGAAGACGAGAGGAGAAAGAGAGAAAAAGACCCTGGGTGAACTTCCTGCTCTCACCTCATGAGTTTAAAAGAAAGAATACTATGTGCCCCAGAGAGATACACATTCTTAACACAAGCAGCCATACCCTCGAGTGAGTGCTAGCCAATCAGGTAATAAGAATTTGCCTATTGATGTTAGGATACAGCTATAATCTCTATGCAAATAACTTTTCTTAAACATAGGTGGCACTTCATAGATGTTTATTAATGGATGAGAGAGAGATTATATATCGACAAATATTCTTCTCACATACTACTTTAAAGCTAAATTGGAAATATTCTTTCACAATCAAAAAAAATTAAAAATTTATTGAAACACATCTGAAACACAATTCATCTTTAAATAGATTTCTTTCTATATTATATTTAAAAGATACTATCAAAGGTTGTGGAATTCTGCTCTAAATCAGAAACCTAACTGTGGGTATCAGCAAAAATATATATATAGGTAAAATCTGCTACAGTACACACAGTGTCACCAAATGAACATGCAAATAGCCCATGGTAGAGGTCACATGTCAATATAATATGAAAAACAATATAGGGAAATAATTTCTTTTTTAAGTTTATCCTCACAGAATTTAGGAATGGGTTGTTGGGAATTGTAATACAGAAGACTTCAAAATTATACTAGGTCTTAAGCTAGTTTGAATTGTTTTCTTCTTCAAATAAGGTCTAGAAATCAAGAGAAGAGGAAGTAAGCCATGTCCCAATACCTCATACCCAGAAGCTTAGCTTGTTTATGACAGAAGAATCCCACGACTGTGCTGAACTTACCCTATGTTTGCTATTGAGTTAAAAAACCCAGCTCTTGCTAAGAAGGTGGTGGGCTGCATTTCAGCGCCCCTCTAAGATGATCAGAATATCCCTGATGCAAATCCAGCCCAAGCACTAGAATTGGTTTGGAAATACTTTACTGGTTTTCTCTCTGAACTTGAGCCCTAATATTTTTCACAAACTGGCACCTCACAAGGTGAAACTTTGGGAATCCCAATTGTAAGAAAACTCTGGGAATCCCCACGGTAAGAGCCCAGTAGTAGGGCTCTCTGACCTCATTATCATATTTGCAGCAGTGAGGTTGTCAGTTCCATAATAATTGCAAAACTTCACCTCACCATCCTTCCCATATTCACACCAGACACCAACCAGAGGTCTTTCTTCTGACAAATGGCTGTAAAATTGTACTCATTTGTGTATATAGATGTCTTATTTGTCTGCAAAATAAAAGGCCTACATCTTTCTAAGGGATGCCTGTCTTTTTTGTTTCCATGAATTTCACCCTTCCTACTGACTTTAGGATAATTCTCATTTACTTTTCCCTTAACAAACATCTGACACATGGAAGTACCCGAAGGATGCGCCCATGAACAAGACAAAGCCCCTTGCCCCAGAGAGGCATCCTTTGGGTCCCTCCATGTGTTATTTTGCAGAAGCCCAAGCTAGATGACTTGGTTTTGTAACTGTGGGCTCTACATTTCCATCATACACTACAAAGGACTCAAGTTTCACCAGATCTTATTTTGACTTGAAATGCTTTGTGATAGGTTTATGGTATTAAATTCCTCCTTTTCTGTGCACTGCCCTTACATGTGTTTTCTTCAGAAGATAAATCAACTTGCTAGGGTGAGATAGACGAGTGTTATATATGCGACTTTAAGAAATAATCCACAGCAAACAGACCGTAAGGAATTGTGGCCCACCATGGAATATCTATTCTGCCAGGTTTTAACGCTGAAAGCCACCAGAACACATAAGTAATCTGCTTTTTAAAATAAAGGAGTTTTAATTAAATCATTTCTCAGATCCTTGTTGCTGACACCGTCACTTCTATTTCTAACGGATTTTGAGACTTGTTGTTCAGAAGTTAATCCTGTTAATAAGATTCGATTTTCTTTTAGCCTTAATAGTGTACTTTGAGATACTTATGATGAAGACAGGGCATATTTGGTGTGCAGTATTGCTGTAGTTCTGTGTGTAATTTTGGCAAATGAGACTAAGAAGAGAATGACTGGAGACAGAATGGAGATAACATGTAGAAAGACCGACTCCTCTGCAATTTAGGAAAGAAAATGGGTCACCGTTTCCTTCTGTATGTCTAGTTCAATCTCGCTCAATCTGTGATGCATGTATTACAAGCAAGGGCCTTTAACCTAAAGGGTACCAGACAACTCCTTCTAAAAAATCTGGCTAATACACACAATTGGCTGTACACTTGATTAAAAAGAAAAATAATTTATTGGCATAAAGCCATCCTACTTGTTCTCCAGAGTTCTTTTTTTTTTTTGGTGAAAATTTCCTAATGAGCTTTAATATTCATTTCTTTTTAAACTCTTTTTGCCTACCTTAGAGATATAAACTCTATGGCTCTTGAATACAAACCAGAAACAAATGTGTTTTATTCATTCCTTTGTCACTGATATGCTTTTAAGAATCTATTATGTACAAGAAAGTAAAGAGCTTAAAATCCAACCAAAATTTAATTTGGCAATTTGAGAAAAATAGTTTAAAGGGAAGCATGCCCACTGAGATCTGCTTTAAGCAAAGAAGAGACAGTGTTTGTTCAGCGGATATTCAATGACCCCAAGCCAACCTATGTATTGACCCTGAAGACATATAGAAATTTACACATGGGGCAAGTAACCAGGGCACAGATCAGAAGGCAATGTAATGTCATAAGAGAGGCAGTCATCGAGGATGCACCTACATTTAAGGACGCATTGTGGAAAGCTTACATAAATGAAGATGGTAAGGCTCTTGCAGGCTAGGAAAACATGGGCTCTCTCCCGTAGACCACGAGAAAAGATGCACTTTGGTGAAGAAGGCAGTAGGAGAAATTTATTGTCCTGGATGGTACTTGAAAACTCCAGTCAAAATTTTGAATTAGAGAATATTTTCTCAGGCTTTAAAAATACCGTTTCCTAACTTTCCCAGAATTATAATATCTGGTTATTGTCGATGCTCTATTGAACTGAAAACTTTTATTAATATTTGTGTTTTCATTTTATAAAATTATCATAACTGATGGATTTACAGTTCTGAAACAGTAACCAAATTTTAATAATGAAGCCATTAATACATACCTGGCTTGAGGGTACGATATTTGTGACAATGCAATATTTGCTTTGAAAGTAGCAATCCCCAAACTAATATATTTATATCTCTCTGTAAGTTGCACAAATGTCCCCAGCTAGCAATGCATTGTGTTGTCTTGACAATCGGAGCTTTGCCACCAATGTTGTTTCTTTCTTCCTCTTTGCAAGGAAAGAAAGAGATGTTTAAAATATATTTAAAAATTAATTATCAAGATGATCTTGAGACACTTAAAAAATAATTTAAGAAGGAACTTCAGTTTCCAAAGCTCACTGTTTCTGGTATTTTTCTGCAAAAGCTTTGAATCCAGTGTGTGTGTTTTTGGAGACTCAGAGCAGCATTTACATTTAAATGAAAATGCAGACATACATGTTTGACAAAGACCATGTACTTACGCTCCTTAAAACCATTATTTCGTAAAAGGAACAGAAAACACCCTGCTATGCCAATATACCAATTTATTCTTTAAGAAAAATAGCATATTGTGCATCTGTTGGGAATTTTCATTATATATATATATATTTTTTTTTTTTTACTAGATCCATATATTTGCTGAGAATCAGCGTCTTGAAGAAATAAAAAACAAATGAGGATTGTATTCTTTTAATTATTAAAAGTTAAAACCCAATGAAACTTGAAGGTTTCTCTTGTACCACTGCTGCCATCATTTTTGTTTTCATGAAACTGAGACCCACGTGGTCCAGTGTCCTAACCTAAATTATGGACAAAATGACTGAGCTGGGGTTTGAAATTAAATCTCTTAATTTCTTACCAAGCGTTCATTTTTGACATGTTTTTTGCTTGCTCACCTAAAATACGTATTGAGAGAATGTTAAAAGTTTCTGAAAGTGATTTTTTTTAAAAGAAAAAGATCTCACCCACTCAATACTTCCATGCCTGCTCTAAGCCAGCCAACGTACTAGGTTTGGAGATACAGGGATTTGAGGACAGGAGGGATTAGTACTGACATCAGAATTAATCCTGAAAAGTCAGCATATGTAATTACTTCCTTAACACATGTTCCTATATTCTAACTCTAATTATTTAACACAAGTAGTATCAGTGTCTGCATTATTATCTGCATTTTATGTCATGTGAGACTTGGAGACATCCAGTTGTTTGTCTAAACCACACAGCTAGTAAGGTTCAGCTCAAGATTTGAACCAAGGTCATTTTGCAATCAAAGTCTGTCATGATCTTTTTGATACTTGAAGTAATTGTTTCTGCCCAAAGAACTGTAGCCCAAACCTGTCCTCAAAAATCTTCTAACTTTCCATTCCTCTGTACAAATTGGCCCCTTTGTTCCTAAATCCATATTGATATAATGCAACGACTGATGGAAGTTCCAGGAGCATGCATCACAGTAGAAATACCTATTTTCACTTAAAGCCTCTTGAGCCTTCAATTTCAAGTATCAAATAAGACTTGCAGGTACTATGTGAAGATCTTATGGAAATGACTAATGCTGTAATGTTGGCATACAGCACTTTGGGAAACTCCCCAAGCTAAATTACTCTCCTGACTCAAAAGCCAAACTTCCCTTCCAGGAAGGCTTAATTGTAGTTGAGAGTCTACTCATTTCCAACCCTTAGTAAGTTCACCCAAACCACTTACTTTTGTAAGATGCAAAAATGTTTCCATGAATATGATCTTTTCAGTTTTGTGTATTTATTCATTCATTTATTTATTAAAACAAATACAAGTACAATACTAGTGAGGTGGACACATGGATGGGAAAAAGCCACATCCTTCGTAAAGTATCTGGAACTGAGATAGATGTGTAGGTGTAAATTTACTTCCTGCTCCATGCCCTGGGGAAGGCAACAGAATGAACATGGATGAATATGAATCCTAGCTCAGCTACCCATCAGCTGCAAAACTGAGCATTTTCAGATTAAACCCAGAGACTGGCAGGAGTTAGTTTTAAAGGAGGAGAAAGCAAACATCAAAGTGCATAAATAGGGATAGACAGATACCTAACAGGCACCCAGAGGTAAAATTTTCTGTGTAAGAGTGGGGAGCTAACATGAGACCTAGACAAGTCAAAGACGGGTTGAGGCAAAACAAGGAAAACAAAGGGAGCCGACCCTGCCCTGGACCCACTCTCGGAGGTTTTGCAACCAGGCTTGTTGCCGCTAGCTCTGGTTTCCTTTGGGGCTATCATAAAGGCATCATTAAGAATTTAAAATTCACTGACAGATGTGTCTCAGCATTGATTCCCCCTAGGCTGTCAATTCCATCAGGGCAGAGTTTATCTGCTTTGTCTCTCGTTTTGCCCCAGACTCTGATTCCTTGGTTGGCATCTGGCAGGTGTGTCCTAGAGGTAATGGTTAAGGTTATTAAGAAAGCTGTTACTATTTTCCATATTCAGCTTTCTATAATGAATGAATATTTTTTTCTATAATGGTAGCTTAGTTCCTCTCTACCTTCTTGACTGTTTGCATTTATCCGTCAGATCTTGCAGCTACCTTTGTGGTTTTCATTCATTTGCATCTCAGTTCTTAGTCTCCTCCAGCACCCGATTCCCCTTTCCTGTTCTGCACCTCACTTGGGCTGTCCCTATGTCCTTCCCCAAGGCACTTCAAGTGTCTGAGCCTCAGTTTCTTCCATTTTAAAATAGAAATAACCAAAAGGTACAGGGTGATTACATTAAAATGTGTATAGAGTATCCAGCAGGGTATTCAAGAGATACTTCTTTACTCTTCTGCTACAAACCTTGTGACGCATAGTGGGCTCTAAAGCCTGTTCCGCTTGGACAAGAGCTGCAGATATCCTTCCTTCAGCCCAGAGAAACGTGATGATGGGAAATAAACATGTGGGTCATGCTTGGTTGTGTAGTTTTTTGTGTGTTGTTTATTAAGGTGATTTTCAGTAATAAAGAGATTCCCTTGAAAACAGAGAAAAGTAGAAATGTGTACCTGCTGAAGTCAAACTGCACTCAGCAGAAAAGCCCACTGCACTTAAGAACAGAAAATTAATACAGACAAAGCTGAAATGTATTTTACTGAGAAAGAGGAAAAAAAAAACAGAAAAAAGGAAAGATATCTGGACAGAAACAGGCATAAGCAAGAGTTCATGTTCCCGGTGGCCATTATGCTATGAGAATCATAAGGTCAAATTTTACAATTACAAATTTTTGCATAGGTCACTTCTTTAGCATGGGGGATAGTTCTTTCTGAGACATGCTCTCTGCTCTCTCTTTTACCATAGCTCTCTGTGGCCTGTCACACTCTTTGGGTGCAACATTACAATTCAGCAGTGTAAGAGATTCTAAATTTGACCTAAGCCTTGGCAAAATTAAACGTGCCCTAGCTAACTGAAAATCAGTCAGTTTTCCTTTGCTCCTTTCAGATATTTGTCATTTTATGGGGAAATGAACATATGAATGACTAAACTCATTTGTGTATCTCAAAATGGGCTAACCTCACCCGCCTACATATCAAAACATAATAGATAGCTTTAACAGTGGGCAACAAAGAAGTAAGTGATATAAATAGAAATGTATGGAATCAAATTGTATGAGATATGCATACATCAATTCAATCCGTAGTTGAATGGCTGAATGTGCTTTCTGTAAAGTTGGATTTATTCAAGCAGTACAAACTTTTGCTCTCAAAAGATTAGGCTAACCATATTATTGAAAGAAGGCGTAGTCCAGAAGTTAAGAAGAAAAGAGAGAGATTAAGAAAAAGGGGGACACAGTTCGAGGCTGCAGTTGAGCTATGCGAGTGCCACACCACTGCACTCCAGGCTGGGCAACAGAATAAGACCTCTTCTCTTAAAAAGAAAAAAGAAAGAAAGGAAGGAAGGAGAAGAGGAAGGAAGGAAGGAAGGGAGAGGAGGGAGAGAGGGAGGGAAGGAAGGAAAGGAAGGGAAGAAGGGAGGAAGGAGGGAAGGAGGGAGAGAGGAGAGGGGAGGCAAGAAAGGACAAAGGGAGAGAAGATCCCAGTAGATGATCAACCAATATATTAAAAAAAAAAGGCAAGAACATCCATGGGCAATGATTCAATAATTCATTCTTAGTGCAGGCCTCAGAATGATGTCCCTAAGTATGTGATGTCATTTTTTCGGTCTCCTACTCAGTGAACTTCATTATTTCCCTGTAACATACAGGGAAAGACCAACCTGGTAACTTGGCATTCAAGACCCTCCCCAGTCTGCCTCAGCCTCCCCGTTTACATTTATTATTTATTATTTATGGTCAAACTCCAGCACTTACCCAATCAGGCCTGAAGCTTGTCATGTTATGGGGAAATGAACACGTGAATGACTAAACTCATTTGTGTATCTCAAAATGGGCTAACCTCACCCACCTACGTATCTGAACACAATAATAGATAGCTTTAACATTGGGCAACGAAAAAGTAAGTGATGTAAGTAGAACTGTAACAGAAATGTGGAATTCCTTGATGAGAGTCTATTCCACCGTCTTTACCACCTCGGTGTCTATCTTGGCTCCTCCTTAACTAAGTTAATGCCACCCTTCCTGCAAGACTCAGAACGGATGGATCCTCCCTAATCTGAAACCTTTCTTGCCCTGGTCCTTCCCAGCCCACATCATCTTTGGTGCTGCTCCCACAGCCTGGTGGAAATCCCAAACTGCAGCATCCCATCTGTGTAACGCTATGGGTGTGACTCACAGAGCACCAGACACAGTAGTACTCAACAAATACCAGTTGAAATGACAATTACTAATATTTCTTCTGCTGAAGATGAACTGTGAGCTCTGTAGGCGGGTGGGGGTGGGGGGTGTTAAGACAGTTATTTACTCAGATAAACGTGTTCAATCCCTGTAAGCTAGGAGGTTCACCTCTCTCTCAGAGATTAAAAATGAGGCTTAGAGGGGGCATTGTCTTGTCCAGTCTTATAGGGTTGATGACCTTGTTCTGTCTGACTCCACTGCACAGGCAGATTCCACTCCAGCATACTCTCTCAATATAGCTCAGATTTGGTTATTTGACTAGGACACAGTAAGATTGTTTAAAGAGGCATAGTAGCGAAAACTCTAGGCTATGAAGTCATCCATATCTTAGTGACTCTTCTATTACAGGGTGTGACTTGGGGGTGTTGACTTATCCAGCTTTATCCCAACACCTCTTGGATATGGGATAATATGATGTCTCACATTAGAGTTGTGAAAATTTAAAAAGATAGTAGGAATAAAGACTAACAGCAAATAGTAAGAGGATTCATAACTCTTTTGCATACTGTCTCTGAATTGTGGTTTCCTGGCACCCCCTTAATAATTCCATTGAACCCATCTGTGTTAACAGAAAATGCAGAGTTGTTAGGTTCGTGGATCAACTCTTCAAAATACATTTTAATAAAGAAATGGGAGAATTGCATAGGAAGTTTACTGAAAAGGCAAATTTCGCAAATCCCTTTTATGTCAGTTAGACTAGAATTAGTCCAGGAATCTGTATTTTTAACAAATACTCCAGCTGACTGTGATGCAGAAATCTAGGGAACAAACAGGACATAGTAGATACTTACTCTAAGATTGTAAAGTTGAGCCATCGTATTTAGGATCATTTGACGTATACACTTTTTATTACGAAACTGATTCTTTCTGTGTGTATGTCATTGTACTGATGTGTAATTCACAAAGATCAAGCTACAGAAATTTAATGTTTAGATATATATATATATAATTATGTACATGTCAAATCAAGACATACATCATTTCCTTGACTCCAGAAAGTTTCCTTATGCCTCTTCCCAGATAATATCAATCCCCTAATTAACCACTATTTTTAAGATGTATCATCATAGCCTAGTTTTACCTATTACTGAACTCAATATAAATGGAATAGATCAGTATATATTCTCAGGTAGGTAGGTGTTCTCAACATTACATTTGTTGAGTGTCATTTATGTTTTGACTTAATATACATTAAATTACTCAAACATGCTTTCTGTCTTTTCCCTTATGAAAGCTACTTTCCTCCACGGTATCTGGAGTTGCCTAGAGGGACTGACCTTTCTTATTCTTGAAAACCACAGCACACAGCCCACAAGTTCCAGGCTGACTCACCCGGCAAGTTTCAAATGTGACCTTTGGGAAATGATGCCTTCTCTGACACAAGCACATGTTTTCCTATCCAGGCCAATATTTTACATTCAATACTGAAAGTAGGCATGAGGGGGAGGCATGTCTTGGCCACCATCTATAATTAAGGATGACATTTTTCTGAACTTGGAAAATAAACAACAACCTGCAGACTGGATCAGGGCAGAGAGTACCATGGATGAAATAGGCAAAAAAGGAGCATCCCATTTTTAAATCACATATCCCCCTGAATTACATTAGTAATTCAGTGTGTCATCTGTTATTCAGCCAATTTTATAGAAATTATAGAGAGATTCATTCCTAATTAAGAATAATCTGATGGTTGGGCTTGACCCAGTTAAATTCTTATCTTTATGACATCAATCTTTCATAATGCTTCCAGAAGCCTTGGCAAAGCCTCCAATTTTATAAGTAAAAATTAATTAATTGGGACATTAAATTTGAAAGATGCTTTTATCTTTTCCCTGGTTCATGCCTTCACAACAGAAAGCAATAATTAACAGTTTTATTCAAATATATAAAATAATTCCTTGAAGAATTCTAACCATTTTAAGTACTTCAGGAATCAAATGATATGATGTCTAGATATCAAAAGACAAAAGTGAATTCCTTTTTTTTTTTTTTTTTTGCTATTATTTTATTGAGAGAGTTCTTGGTGATCACTTCCACTGGGGTAAGACAGGTGGCCTATTGTGAAGTTGGCTTGGCACCAAAGTCTGCTAAAAAAAAAACAAAAAAACACAATTTTTTAAGAAAAGTTTTGTTTTGTAGCTTTTTCTCTGGAAAATTATCCTAGCTTAACTCACGTAATTAGACTACCCAGAAAAATAAAATTCTTAGCCCACATCTAGACATTATGATTTGAACGCATTGTCATAAAATTAGTATGGTATTAACTTTTTCATACAGGTTCCATGTGTTTGTTCATTCATTCATTATTACTTTTTGAGTACGACACATTTGGAAGAGAAAGATTAAGGAAACCACATGAACTCCAGCAGGTTAACAAGGATTCCTAGTGGAATGAGTCACGTCACCTGATGGAGATTGGCGGGTCAGGCTGAAGAGCAGCCTCACTTGGTGTGCCCCAGCACTCTGACCCGCTTGAAAGTTTTATTAAAAACTTGGAAGAAGCTGGAGAAGATGAACTGATTCTTTCAGATGGACTAATTTATTCAGATAACATGAGTTGAATAATAATAAGAAACTGAGCAGAGAGGAGTAAGCCAACTTATATTTCTGAGTAGGGAGAGTGACAGGCAGTACAGAACCCCTTTCCACAGATTCTAGTTTCTTACTCCAGAAAGAGAAAAGGTGGGTTTAGGGTAGTTAAGTAGTTTGCTCCAGGTGGCACTTAAGTACATATTAAAGCTGGCCACCTTCTCACGTATGTCTGTGGGGCCATTTTATTTTCTTTTTTATTTTATTTTGTACTTATATATATTTTTAGAGTTGGGACCTTACTATGTTGTCCAGGCTGGTCTTGAACTCCTGGACTCAAGCAATCCTCTCACCTCCACCTCTCAAATTTCTGGGAATACAGGCATGAGCTGCCACACCTGGCCTGTGGGGCAGTTTTAAAATATGGTCATAAATTCTTGGATACACATCATATTATTACATGGGGTGTATGTCCCTGTCTCTTGAGTGTGGGTTGAGCTTAGTAACAGGTGGATCAATGAAGTGTGGTAGAAGTGACACTGTGTGACTTCTCAGGTGAAGTTAGGGAAGGTCACACAGCTTCTCTCTAGTTCCTCTGGGGCACTCGCCCTTGGTACCCAGACATCATGCTGTGAAGAAGCCACAAAAGTCCATGGAGAGACTCATGCTGAGAGAAACCAGAGCCCATGGCCCTGACTCACAGTCCCATCCAGGCTCTCAGCTGACAGAGGCAACTGGCCAGCCATGTGAATGAGCTATTTTGAAAGTGGATCTCCCACTTCCTAAGCGAATCTGTCCTGTGGAAGACACATGAAACAGAGATAAACTGCTGTTCTTGAGCCCTGTCCAAATGGTAGATCCAAGAGTAGAATAAACAACCATTGCTATATTAAGCCGCTAAGTTTTGGTATGGTTAGTTATACAGCATAGGTAGCTCTGTATTCACACTACTTTCATGTCTATATTGTTTTCTGGAAAGAAAAAGTTGTTAAAAACAAAGCGGCAACCCTTCTGAGGCATGGGCAGAGAATATGGTTCACATTGGTAGGAGCACATGTGAAAATGCTCAGTATCTATTACATGAGCTTGAGATCTAGGAGAACAGAGTCTGGGCATTTAACTTGGATTTTTCAATTGAGTCCACAGGTCAACTGAAGCAGAAGCTCAGCAGAAGGGGCATGTGGATCTTCAAATGCAAGGTTTGCAGATCCCATCTCCTCTCATCCTGATCATAGCCAGCATGTTATTATGGGTTCTGAGAGCTACCATCAAAAAAACTTTTGAAAAAGTTGACTTGGGCCAGGCGCGGTTGCGCACGCCTGTAATCCCAGCACTTTGGGAGGCCGAGGTGGGCGGATCACCTGATGTCAGGAGTTCGAGACCAGCCTGGCCAACATGGTGAAACCCGATCTCTAAATAAATAAATGAATATTTTTAAAAAATAAGAAAAATTATTAAAAAGAAAAAGTTGACCTTTGTTCAAGGAAGGTCAATCAAATGATGATGGTCTAAACAATGTATCTTACGTGGAAGAGATAACGGTACCACTAACATTCAGCCAGCCAGAACCAGTGAAGTGTGGACCAAAAAAGAATAAGAGCCAAGATCCAGTACAAAGATGCAGTGGCTATGTAAGGAGAAAACACCCACTCTGAAGTCAGATGACAAGGTTAATCATCTCTTGAGCCCTGTGATTTCTGGAAAGTCCTAAGCTCCCAGTCTCTTTACTCAATTGTGAAACAAAAGATAATATCTGCTATCTTCATAGGCCTAGATGCAATGTTAGAATTATTAAATATAATTTACATAAAAGAATATTGTATGGGAACCTTTCAATATTTACTTACTGTTAAAGTCAGAGGCTTGGGGGTTTGGAGTTTTGCTTTATTTTAAAAGGAGACGTCCATGAATGGAATGTTTGCCTTGGAAAATAGCAAGTCCCTATTTTAAAGTTTTCTTCCAAAAGCTGGATGGTTGCTCTTCAGGAATTAGGAGGGCATTCATAGGGACCTCTGAGTTCCTTTTGGTCCCTAAGGAATTGCATTGACAGCTCCCTTCTGCGGCTCTGATGCTGTTTTCTTTAATGGGCTGTGTCTTCTAGAAACCCAGCACTGACCAGTTTTCACACCAATAAGCATTAGCATTTCTCTAGCACAGGAGAAATCTGAGTGAGTCAGCCAGCCAGAGGATTACTCTCATTCAGCCTTTGAGGTTTTGCATTCAACGCTCCTCTCTCCCCTCCACCACCAATACAGAACTCCTAGTTGAGATTTAGAATATTTTCAAAATTCATGTATGCAGAAAATGTTGTCTATCAGACAAATGCTTGCACATTAAAGGAACTATGCACATTTAATATTCTACACCAATTGCTGAAACCAAAATTCAAGGGCATGTCGTCCTTTGAATCGGAGATGTTGTCACGCATCTTCCTCCCTCTTCTACTGTTGTGTCTAGAGTTAGCATTAAAGAGCAGCAGCTAGTTTTTGATGGGATTTAGTTTGGATTTCCAGCTTATCCCTTACTAACTCTGCAACCTTGGGCAAGTCACTTAACCTCTCTGAACTCAAGTCTCTGAATACAAAATGGAAGTAGTAACAGTTTCCTCCTGGGGATGTTGTGAGAATTAAATAGATAAAATGCATGTGGGGCAAATAGAAAATTAATACATATTTGCTTCTTTCCTGCTGTTTCATTTCTTTAGGCTGCTTCCATGAAACAGAGAAGGAAGCATCTTTCCCTCCTTTCTTTCTGAGGTAGACATCTGAACTGTAGTTATCAGGAAAGATGGCACTTGGGGGCTGCAGTCTTTATAGAAGAGAGAAATGCAACTCCTTTCACTTTCTTTTTTTTTCCTATTTTTTTTTTCCTGAAAGTAGTGTCTCTCAGTTGCCATCTCAACACCCATTCTCTCTGAATTCCTTAATATCAGAACTCTGGAGCTGGCGGGAAGGGAAGGGGTGGGATCTTTGCCTTCTGTCTTAGTCCCCTCCGGATGTCATAACAAAATACCATAGACTGGGTAACTTATAAACAACAGAAACTTATCTCTCACATTTCTGAGAGCTGAGAAGTAGAAGATCAAGGCTCCAGCAGATTCCGTGTCTGGTAATGGTCTGCTTCCTCACAGAGGACGCCTTCTCACTGTGTCTTCACAAAGTGGAAGGGACAAATGAGCTCTCAGAGGCCTCTTTTTTTTAATAATGGCACTAATTCCATTCAAGGAGGCTCTGCCCTTTATGACCTAATCTCTCAAAAGTCCAACTTCCTATTACATTTATCTTGGGGTTTAGGACTTAAGCATAACAAATTTTGGAAGGGAGCAAATATTCAAAACATTGCACTCCCTTATAAAACAAAAAAACAAACAAAAAATACAAACTAGATTTTTCAACCTCCCTTTCAGCCAAGCATTGCTGTGTGCTTTCATTCTGTCCGAAGAGGTGTGCGTGTACATGGTGCAGACCATTTCCTGCTTAGACGGAGCCCCCTTGGCTGGGAGATGCCTCCATCTTGCTCTCTTGCTTTGGCTCATTCTCTCAACCTGAAATGTGTCCTTGTGGACTACAGTGCCAGTCACAATCACAGATCATAAAGTGACCTTGAAGATGTGATGGACCAGAAAGATAGGACCCTTGGTTTCTGTAGATTCAAAACAGGGAGCCACCAGGACCATCTTACACTGCCAGTGTTAACACTTCTTTCGCTAGAGAGCCAGATAAGGCTCTATCTTGGCTTAAGCCATTGTTGTCATCTTTCCCTTTAGCATGCAGCCAAGTCGAATTCTGAGACAGGCGACAGAGGTCCCAAGGAGAAGGCTGCTGGAAGTGAGGCTACTGCTCCGCTCTCCCTCTGGAAGAGTCAGGCAGCTTTCCTCACAGGGGGTCGCGGGGAGCAGTCTGTGTAGGGCATGTAGGCGGGATTTCTTTCCCCCTTCCTTCCTTCCTTCCCAAATATCATTGACCATCTGCTATGTGACAGGTAGTGAGACAGGCACTGAGAATAATGAATCCTGATCTCAAATCAATCCCCAGGGGGTGGAGGCAGACAACTCAAACATACAAGAACTATCACAGGATACGGATGTCCCTGTGGATGCTGTTCGTGTGCAGATCTACAGCAATTCACCCAGCTTGGGTTGGGGAAAGGGAGCCCAGAAAGGCTTTGCCAGGGAGGCGATCGGGCTGGGTATGAAAAGGTGATGGGTTTCAGCCAGACAAAGAGAGGATCTGCATCCCCGACTGCATTCTGCCCCCAGAGTCCCATGTGTCATCATACATAACTTCTCTCCAGTCCCGTGTTCATCCACATCAGCCACAGTTTAAACGTGGCTCAAAGGCCGCTCAAAATCTCAGCCACTCAGCGTTGGATACAGACAAGTGAACACTTTGGGAAATCTGCATGAGGTAATTACCAATTTAATCTCAACAGTCTTGAGATTTGGGAAGCAATCTTCCATGTAACTGGCAAATTAGCTGGAGAATTGCTCCCATCCGTCCTGTGGCAGGTGGGGGCAAGTGCCTGGGGCACTGGAACCAGAGGCTCCAAGGGCCTTCCCCAGATGGTGGCTCTGGTCTCGGTGGGCGGAGTCTGAGCCCTAGGGCCAAGGAGGCCAGGGCGGGAGAGGCGCCAAAATGGGCAAAGTGGTGTCATCAGGCAAGATTGCATCGGCTCTTAAAGACTTCATAGACATATAGATTTTTTTTTTTTTAATTTTTACTACGTGCCTGTAGAAAATGAACAGAGACATCACAGGAAGCAAGGGTGGAGGGAGGCAATTACGGAGCACCTGCTATATGCCAGACAATTATTTTAGGCATTTAACATGCATCGTCTTATTGAATCCTCACATGAATACATTTTTAAAATATATTAGAACTCATAGTTCATAAGTAAAAGTACAAAGGAGCCTGCCCACGGTAACATGCACACTAGAAGAGTCAGGATTCCACTTCAACCCACCTGACTCCTGAGCCCACATCGAGCGAGGCCTCCCTCACACCACAGTGCATTCCATACCAGGGTCCAAGTCCAATCAGCTCCATGGGGTACAGACCACACTGTATCAGTGAAGATAGGGCAGGTTGGAGGCTAATAATGAAGATAGATCAGCTATTATTTCTCAGTGTTTCTGTGCCAGGAGATATGGAGACATTTTCCTTGGTAAAGAACAGCTACTCAACAAGACGTATTTGCTGGAGATGTTTTATAGTCCTTTCCCAAAGGGTCGCAAGTACTTTCTCGCCTCTAACTAGGAGAAATAATTATGTGTGCTCCCTGTTTTTTTCTGCCCAACATTTGCCAAGCTGTTTGCTAGTTGCCCCAGAACAACAGGTTCTCAAAAGAAACTAAAAAGTGATCTGTTATCTAGGTACCATTTCATCCTAACACTCTGGCTTAGAGTAGAAAACAGAAACATAACATACATCCTCAGTTAATGGGCAACCAAACAGGTGACTTGGAATAGAATAAGGAAAGGGACAAAAAGATCCTCTCTTTGCCGCAGGAAACACATAAACCAAAATAAAATTCAATATCACTGTCAAACGCTCCTGGGTGCCTCCCTGAAGGAGATAAACTCCTACTCCAGGTTTGGCTGTGTTATACACTTGAAAGCTTTCTTTCCTTTACCCCCAAATTATCCAGAGCTATTTCATCTCTCTTCCTGAGAGCAATCTTGACAACTCCCTTGGCACCTGGAAGATGGCTGGGTATGTATAGAGAACATGGAATTTGAAATCATTAGACAGAGATTAGATCTGGCCAGACACTTGCTACCTGTGTGACCTCAGGTGACTCAATCTAGGAGTCTCACCAGGTTATGGAGAGGAGCAAATAAGAAATACATGTGTAAACATTTTTGCAAACTGGCAGGCTGTCTACGATTTTTTTTAAAAAAGTAAATATTGGCATGTAGAATGTGAAAGTCACAGGAGAATGTTAATGATAAATAGAATTGCATTACCCAGTCATTGAGCACCTATGTCTGCCTGGTAGTGGGCCAAAAGCCTCCCCTCCTCCAAGGAGGGTGCCATTTGCATACCCATTGTACAGATGAGCATACTCAAACTCAGAGAAGGTGATTCACTCAATAGTTACACAGCTAGTAAAGGAGAGAGTTAGGATTGAAATCCTAGTTTGTCTGACCTGGAGGCCGAAGCATTTTTCTACTGTACCACACTAGTATTTTCATCACAATTCAAATACAAATCCAATGTCAGCTGACACTGGTGACATATTATGAAACAAATGATGCTGAATGCCATCAGCAACTCTCAACAGCTGGCTCATTTCCCAGCCATGGCACACTGCTCGGATTGCATGGAGGCTGGGATTGATTGCTCTGTATTTGTCCATCTTCTGTCCAAATTCCACCCTTTGAAGTAAGGTCACTTGCACTGCAATGGACACAAGAAGAAAACCAAGGACATTGGCCCTGTAAAAAAATTTAGCTTGAATTCTGAACTTCTTTCCTTATCACATGCTCTGCAAATGGCTACACTTAAAACTCTCAGGTTTAAAATGCGATCATTACAAACAGAGACAAAAATGAGTACATACAATAACTGGTGATGCCAAAGACAATTTGTAGACTGGTAATTGTATTGGACCAATATCAATTTCCTGGTTTATATCATGCATAACAGTTATGTAAGATGCCACTAGTGAGGGAAACTAGGTGATGTATACGTGGGATCTCCCTGTACTATTTTTGCAACTTCTTGTGAGTCTATAATGCATTCAACATAAAAGTCTTGACAGATGTCTTCAGTGAGGTTACTTCACCCAATGAAGTAGGGCAACTCTCACCTCCAGAAGATCACACATATGTATCATGATTTCTTTTCCCCCTCCTTTCCATATATTGAGTTACCAGTCTGTGCCAGGCCTCCCAGTGGACATCTCCCCCCTGCTACTTAATCTCCATGATAATTCTGTGAGGACAGCATTGTCAGAGCAATGTCAACAGAAATATTGAAGATGGAGATTGTGCAATCAATAAATGTCCAGCTCTGGCTCCTTGGAGAGGAATCCGGTAATCTTTCCACAATCTCAAGCTAGATTCAGTAAATATTTGATGAGTACGTACTATGTTGTTGAAACTATGACATGCATCCTGGAAGGCAAAATGAGGTATAAGGCTATTTCTTAGTATTTAATGTAGCTAAATGTGGAAGACAACAGAATATTCTGAAAAGTGCATCATGTGATAAAGTGGAAGGAAAGTAGGGATGTAACTCAAGGATTTTGATTCAAGCCTGTGCTGCACTTCTGACTGCACGTAAGACCTTGACCTTGTTTGCTAAACCTCACTGAAAAGCTGTTCTCTCATTTGCAAAATAAATGACTTCAAGTAGAAAGTCCCTGAGGTTTCTGCCAGCTCCTACCTGTAGTTCTTTACTTATACATGGCAGAGTGACAGACCCAAGTGGTCTGGGCTATGATTATCCAAGATAGTGATGTGGACAGAAGGAATCCACAGGAGAAAAGTGACCCCGGTGGACATAGGTGCTCAGGGAAGGTGGCTTGGGAAGATCTGGCCTGCAATTTTTTCTGAAACTTATAGTGTGTGAAGGGAACGTTTCAGGCATAGGATGCCCCTATAGTTGGTAGTATGACTACTTGGTACTGCTAGGAGCATCACAGAGATTAAGAATGAGTTAATCTAGAATGCTCCAGATAAGGTAACTTGAAGTAAAACCTCAAATCACTTGAAAAACCACCTAAATCTGTTAACAATTTTCTTTGTTGACACGCCCTACATAAACAAAGCAGCTTGGTTGACTTGAGGAGATCACTTAGTCAAGACCACTCTTGTGGACATCTATATTCTCTACCAGCAGATATATCCCTCCTTTCTCTTGCTAACAGTGCCCCAATTTTTCATCAAGCATTCACCCATTCCTGGAAACCCACAGGCTCAGACTCACTCTGAGCTCCAGAGGTTGGTCTCTACTGGTACACTACATGAGCACAGCCCATTTGCCAGGCAATGGTAAATGGTAAACAACAATAAATGTTTTTCTGGCAAACTTGTGAGCTGGGATAATTCACATGAGACTTGAAATTTTGTTTCTTGGTAGAGGGGAAATTTAGTGTTTTGTATGTGGAGAGAAGAAATGTGTGGCCTCAGAACTCAGAAAATATTTTGCAATCAGGATGAGCCAACATTAATTTCAAACTAAAACCACAAAGGCAGAGCAGAGACATGGGAGTAAAAAGGATATTTGGTGAATTGTTTAAACTGCTGGATCAAACTTAACCTGAAGCTCATAAACTTCTTAACTTTCCAATTATTTGCTCTGAAAATTCTCCTATATTTTTTATCATTTAATGTTGAACTTTCTGATACATGGAACATAGAGTCCCATTAACAGATATAAATATATTTAGTCTTCTTTATGGTGCTTAAGGAATCCTAGGAAGCCTTAAGAATAGAGAATAGCAATGTTGAGAATCCTGATATGGTCCAAAGTCCTAGTTTACCAGTCAAGCAAAATTAAAGCTAAGTGTTCAACTTCACCAAAATTTGTCGAGCTCATATTTGAACTTAGTGAGTAGTCTTTTCTCCTCTGTTACTTTTCCCCTCTGAAGATTGATCTCCTTCCCTCCCCACAACCCCATTTTGATTTGACTGGCCCAGCCCCCTTCACCAATCTCAAAATCATAGGTACCTTGATTTGGTACTTAAAACACTATTTTGACATATTTGATTATCTCAAATGTTCTATTGCTAGATTCTGAACTTTTAGAAGTCAGGGATATTTCCTTGATGTCACTGTATTTCATGTAACTGTGTAGAGTTTGATCCATGACTATTTATGGAGTATATGGAAGAATAGAAGAATAAACTATAACACATATAGGTAGCTTGTTAGTAAGAAACCTATGGATAGCTCACCAGAGAGACGTAGGGTACAGCTGTTATAGTTTTAGGGGGTTACCACGTGAGGCTCGTGCTGTTCCCAGAGGCCCACCTCTGCAGGTCATTTCAGTTACCTGGCCTGTCAGGTACACAATGGGAAGTACAAATGGTATGAGCCAAAAGTAAGTAAAAAGTCTTTCTAATAGGCAGAGTTTCACCAGAGATTTGTGAAGCAATTTTCAAAGTGAAATTGGAAGGAAAATGGATGAGATAAAATATAAAATCAAAGGGGGAAAAAAGTTTTCCTTCATATCGTATGGACTCTTGCAGTTACTGTTATTGCCAAGTGAATGTTCCCATTTTTTTTTTTTTTGGAAGAGTCGTATGGTACTGGAATGTCACCAGGGTGCAATTTGATCAGCATTAAGTGATGCTGTTGAGTTTGGGGTCTGGAATGGAATTTTAAAAGGAATAATAAAACAGCAGCCATGGAGCTTTTCTAATTTCAGAAAGTGCAATATTGATCCTGAAGTTGACAATGTGGCACCAGGATTATCATTGTACAATTATCCAGGTTTCTAGTGATCAAAAGAAGCCCCAGACCTGTTGATGAACCTTGGGTGCAGTCTAAACCATATTTTTAAGGTGTTTTATCAATACTCAGGCATATCTGACGTCATTTATTTCTCCTTTCACATTTTAGCATTTTTGAAATCAGACTGCTATTGGTTTGGCAGACAGAAACCTTAATGTAGTTGTCATCGCCTGTACATATGCATTGAGAGTTGCAGAATGAAGATTAGTTGCTTAAGGGAAATTCCCATTATAATAATGGGACACTCTTTTGAGAAATGCTATTTAACTAGTGGCCTTGGTATGGGAAAAAGCAGTTATCAACAGCTCTGAGTTGAAAAGTTACCCTGAATGATTCAACTTTGAGGAAGTTGCATTAATACTTTAGCCAATTTATTTCCTTTTTAAAACAAATGCATGAACTATATATGACCAAACTGATGTCTAAATAAGTCTAAAGGCTAAAGTCTAAATAAGTCTTAAGTCTAATCGATGTCTAAATAAGTCTAGTGAGTTTTAAAAACTCAAAATGATAAGAAATCATTATGTCATAGTTTAATTGGCAACCGTTTTCTTTTTTAGTTGTATATATAATAATATCACACCTTAAAATTTATAAGATACAATGAAATAAGTTGTGTTATGGGTACAAGTGTTAAAATTCAAGTTTATAAAACATTCCCAATCAGTTATGCAAAACCAGTTAAAAGGGGTGACCTACAAATGTTTTCTGCAGACAATTACTGTCAATTTCCAATATTTAGAAAGATAATTTAAAAAATTTTTCCATTTCTTTTGAAAATAGAAATTTAGAAGATATAGGGCAAAAGTGGAAATAACCCATGTTTCATAGAAAATCCCGATAAGAAGTTAATAATAATCTTATGGACACATCACTGTTGTCCTCTGACTACTCATGCCTCTGCTGGAAGAAACAGTCTATGGTTTCACTAACCAGGACTGTCTTTGAATCAGTCTTCGGCTGCGTGCAGTGGCTCATCCCTGTAATCCCAGTACTTTGGGAGGCTGAGTCGGGTGGATCACCTTAGCTCAGGTGTTCAAGATCAGCCTAACCAAGACAGTGAAACACCTTCTCTACCAAAAGTACAAAAAGTAGCTGGGTGTGTTGGCATGTGCTTGTAACAATCCCAGCTACTCAAGAGGCTGAGGCAGGAGAATCACTTGAACCCAAGAGGCAGAGGTTGCAGTGAGTCGAGATCGCACCTCTGCCCTCCAGCCTGGGTGACAGGAGTGAAACTCCATCTCAAAAAATAATAATAATAAATAAAAATTTTAAAAAATTGAATCAGAGTCTTCAAGTTTCAAAGGTGAAAAGGCACCCAGAGCTCTTCCCTTTACAGGTGAAATGACTGCCTAAAGGTTGACTCTGATGCTTAAGTCACTTACAAGATTGTCTTCAATCTAAGACTGTGGTTACATAATGAAAAACATGAAAGAAAAATATGAGAACGTAAATATCAGCTAAATAATGAATCATCAAATGACCTCAACTTGGAGGTAGGTACCTTGCCTAGAGTAGCTCAAATAACAAAACATTCACAAACCCAATTGCTGAATTTCACCAATGAGGAAACTGAAGCTCTCAAAGTTAAAGATTAAGTGCTTTGTTGAAGGTCACACAGGTAGGGAAGCGGGTGCGAATCAAATCAAATTTTGTATGATCTACAAATTGCTTTTTTCTGTCATGACACACTGCGTTGAAGTAAAGCCATGATGAAATGTTGTGCTTTTCTGAATCTGACACTTTTGGAGGAAAGACAAACATAAAGATTCATAGCATTTGATTGGCTGATTCCGTAGAAATCTAGACACAAGAGAGCTATTGCTTCGTATGGTTGATGTGGTCTCCTTCTCCAATCTCTGGCCACTTTTTCCATGTTCAACTCCTGCTCATGAATTTAGCTTCAGCTCCGTTATCAGTTCTTCCGGAAAGTCTTCGAGGCTGAATTACTGACTTCCTCCTCTCTGCTCCCCAGGACCTCAGTATTTCCCATTATCATTGCTTTTATGTCATTGCATCCCACTGAGGACAATGAACATTCTTTTCATCTTTACATCCTCAAGGATGGCACAGATCCTGGGCATAGTTGGCACTAATGCATGACTATTGAATAAATGCATACATTGTCATTGTGTGGCCTGTGAAGATTCACATCTCCCTCCATGATCAGAGACTCTTCACTTGCCTAAAAGAATAGCTGCAGTTGAAATCTTTTAAGTGGAGGCTACATAAGAAAGAAGGAAGTTCTAGGTCTCTTTACTAAAAGAAAGGTTCCATGACTAATCCCCCAAAATGCATAACAGAAACTAGGTAAGGGGCAGTTTGTAGAAGGTAATTAACATGAGCTTCTATGTGTCATGTAGCTTAGAAAAAAAGAAACCAGGCATTGAGAAACCACTGGAAGTTCTATTTCCAAAATGTTATATCCCCCTATTGTTGGGCAGTGCCTACATTTTGGTGCCTCACTCTTTTCCAGAATGTTTGGCGTGGCAAACTGGGAGCATGCTGCAGAGACATTAAGGAATGGTTAGGACTTGGTGGCAGATGTGAGTTCAAGAATCCAGGGTCTTCACACGTTTCTCTCCTTTTTCTCTTTACAGTCCCCAGTAGCCCAAAATATATTTTAAAAGAAAAACTCTCAGCACGTAGCTCCTAGTTGTTTGAACTTCGGATAAACGTCCCATCAGAAAATATCTGCCAGGTATTGCAGGACTGACCCCTGCCTATTATTCTGTCTTTTTCTTCCTACCTAAACTTCTTTCTTTGTTACACACCAGCCACATAAGCTCTCTCTCCTTCCTGGACATTCTTAGGTCTTTCTGACACATGCCATTTACATTTATTTATTTATTTAAAGAGGGTCTCACTCTGTCTCTCAGGATGAAATGCAATGGTGTGATCATGGCTTACTGCAGCCTCAGCCTCTGGACCTCCCAGGCTCAAGCAATCCTTCCACAATAGCCTCCCAACTAGTTGGGACTAGAGGGTATGTGCCAGCATGCCCCATTATTTTTTAAAATATTTTTTTAGTAACAGGGTCTCACTATGTTGCCAGGCTATTCTCAAACTTCTGGGCTCAAGCAATCCTCCTGCCTCTACCTCCCTAAGTACTGGAATTACAGTGATGAGCCCAGCCATGCCCTCCTCTTTTTAGAGCTGTTTACCTTTCTCTCTTCATCTGTTCAACTCCTCCTCTTTCAAATCACAACTAAATATCATTTTCTCAAGGAAGAACTACCTAATCACCTGGGTCTAGGTGGGCTCCCCTGTTATCTGCTCTTGTTGCAACCCATCTTTCTCTAGGAGAGAGTGCATTACAATAGAAATTAAATAACAATGTGTGTAATAATTAGTTTGAGAACTGTCTTCCCCATCCGGCAACTCCCTGAGGGCAGGGACCACTCATATTTTTTTTTTTTCAAAACTATCTTCAGCACATGACAGGGAGCCATTCATACTCAAAAATATGTGTTGGACAAAAAAGTTAAAAAACTAGAATAAGCGAATGAATTAATAAATAATGATTCCTCAGTTTCTCCCTTGGTATTAAGTGGGTACCAGGCAGGATAAGGTAAGTCATGTTTGCCATTCTACCCTTTCCATCCTGCTGTTTTTCCACGCTGCAGCTGCTTTCTCAAAGAATCCCTGAATCTCTCTTCTTTAAATTGTGCAAGCTTGCTGTTGAGAACACCCACATATGCACTCTGCAAACACACAACTCACTGTGAGTAATCATATTGATTCGGAATTAACGGCCATTCAGATACCTCATTGAAGATGCCATCTGGGATGTTATTGCTCTTCAGAGGTAGATCATATTCTGAGAAAATCTGTCAAAATGTAGAAATAACTCATCAAAATGGCCATTGCAGAATCTAGCTGCACTTCTTAGGGAAGCAGACTCTGCTGCTGCGGGTTTCATTGCCCTTAAGTGAGATGTTGAAAGAAGAAGGGCTGTTTCTTTTCTGTTTTCAAGCATCATGAGAAATTTAAAGTCCAGGAATGTGCAAGTTCAGAGTGCTCCTGGATGCCTTGTCTCATTCAGAGACATCTCACTGAAAACAAATACTCCTCAAGGTTATCTCTGGTCCTGGAGGGTATGTGCTTAAGCAGAATTGAGTTTCAGTTCTTCCTCAGCCACCTGTGGCCCAGGAAGCCATGGGCAAGTTTCTTAAGCTGTTGCAGACCCAGTTTCCTCACCTATAAATTTTAGATAACAAGATCTACTGCATAGGCCACTACAGGGGTTTAAAAAGATAGATTGCATAGTTTGATATATAATGCCTGGAACTGATTAGGGACTCAAAATATTTACCAAATAAACTGGGTTAAGCCATGATATAATCTTAGGCTTGGACTTCACACAAAGTAATGGCATAAGGCACCTTTAACTACATCTTAGTGGTAGGAAGGATAAAACCATTCCAGGCTGGATGCAGTGGCTCACACCTGTAATCCCAGCACTTTGGGAGACCGAGGTGGGCAGATCACCTAAGGTCGGGAGTTCCAGATGAGCCTGATCGACATGGAGAAACCCTGTCTCTACTAAAAACACAAAATCAGCCAGGGTGTGGTGGCACATGCCTGTAATTCCAGCTACTTGGGAGGCTAAGGCAGGAGAATCTCTGGAACCTGGGAGGCAGAGGTTGCAGCAAGCTGAGATCACAACATTGCACTCCAGCTTGAGCAACAAGAATGGAACTCTGTCTCAATAAATAAATAATTAAATACCATTTCAAGTGTCACTAGCAATGGTATGCCAGCAAACCGGCTCCAGTAGGGGTGGTATAGAGTGTTTGCCTATTTCCATGGTGTAAATACTCCCACCATGGCCTGTTTCAAACAAGCAACACGTCAAAAATGAGCTACCCAAAATTCTGACTATTTAACAGTTAGATCTTGCAAGTCACAAAAAGCCAGCTTCATCAAGCCACAACAGAACCATTTTGGTCTTGCCTCTGGGTTGGTGCCAATCCTTGACTATGCCTGGAGAAACTTAAAATGTAAGCCTCTCAGTAGATGCCTGCCCCCTCGGCCATTCATGCAGAACACCTGGTGCTACCCCAGGTGCTCCCTGCTTTGACATAGTTCCTTTCAGCTCCACAGCAGAGCTACCCTCCGCCCTCCGCGGGCAGCATGCCATTGTTATACTAGGGAAATTCAGTGTTATTCAGCAGGCACTTTTGAATTGAAAATAACATTTGAAGAGGATTATCCCAGGCAAAGTCATCAACTGCTGTGTACTCGTTGAAGTTAAAACAATGCAAGATTGATTATTTTTGTAGACTATGCAAATTACAAATAGCATTGGTATTAAATCCTTGGTATTTGACTTCACCTCCAGGTGCTTCACAATTACTGTTTTCAAATCAAGAATCTGGATTTTTTTTAAGAAAATCAAACTATATATGTATATATTTCCCTTCCAGAAAAACAAAAGCAAAGGAAAATAATCACATCCGAAGGGTATTAATGATTCTAAATAGGTATGAAGTAAAAGACAAAGTGCTTTGTGAAGTGACTTCAGCTCTCTGTTTCTTTCTGACCTCCTGTATGACACCTATAAAAAAAAGTCATGTCCTTGGTGGAGGTCTCTCATTTCTAATGAAATGATTTTACCTTTTCCCACCACTATGCTGAATACAACCCTCACTCACAGCCTAGCCTAGCTGATTTAATCACTTTCACATCCACGTTAGAGAATATCATGGATATTTTCATTAATTTACCTAATAGCCTTTGATATGCACAAACACACCTCAGAGATATTAAGCCGTAGGACATCAGACACAGATAGGGGTTTAAGAGGGAATTATTTCTTTTACATGGTCTGGGGGACAGAGGTGCTAACATTTGCATAGCACTTACTAAATACCCAAACAGTATATTAGAGCATTACATAAATTATGACACTGTAACATCACAGCATTTAAGAAAGACAGATATTGTTTCCCTCACTGTACAAACGCAAAAACAGATGCTGAACAGTAAATATATTCCAAAGAGGCAAGTGTAGAAATGGACAAGGCAAGATTAGAACCTGGGTCATTCTAGCTACAAAAACCATTGCTTTCTCTGCTGCATCACTCTGCCTGATGAATTCATGCCCCAAGAGCTGTCTGAAAGCTTGTCTCATTCTCTTCATCTATTTAAGTCAAAGAGAAAGCACATTCTGTCGCCACCTTGTCTAAAACTTGAACTTGAGATGATGTCATGGGGATAGTCAAATTAGATCAGTACAGATTCATCAAGGTCTTACTTCACTGGAGATGCTGTGCTGGGTGTAGAGTGACTTCAGAGTCCTTCCCAGTGGGAAAGCCGGCTTCTCTGCACAGAGAAGATGGTAAGTATGACAAGATAAAACCTGGTTACAGCCAGACCTGAGCTCCACCCCCTCATCCCATAAGCCAGCTTGCTCTGTTCACATTAGAGCCATCCTGTCCACCTCCCTGCTCCCGTGCACTCCCCACCCAGTTCCCAAGTCAGCTGAAGCCCACCTTTACCTTAGCTCTAGGATCCATCCATACCTTTTCATTGTCCCCACCATAGCTGCCTTCACTGCCTCTGCACTGGGCTCCATTATCTCTTGTCTGGACTACTTAATCAATGTAAACTTTCCTCTTTATGTAATCCTACACAAACTCCCAGATTAGTCTTATGTTTACATATTCTGCTTTTACCATGACACTTCACTACTCCAAATAATTTCTAGACTTAAGAAAAATTAAGAAAGTAATGATTAAAAGCCTAGATAATAAAACAGATAACAGCAGATCGTCTTTATTTTAAACTTTAGTTGAGGGATCTCTGCCCTCTGGATTCCCTGTCTCCCCCCACAGCGCCCCTCTGAGGTATCTCCATGGAACACTGGGGTAGTGCAGAGCACTTTGAGATCACAGTTTGATCACTTATGGCCAGAAGAATAAATTTCAGCTCATTAGATTGATAGTCAAGGCCTTTCTGTCTGGCAGGACAGGGAGCCACCCTACGGGGTTGTTGCAACGTTCAGAGTCCATATATTCAAGGCATTTAGAGCATCCCTAGTACATGACAAATGCTCAGTGAATGTAGTTTGCTTTAGTGGTTGTGATTTCCAGTCCTCGTATCCATGCATGAACTCTAAGATTCAGTTTGTATGAGCTCCTATGTCCTATGTTCTCAACTCCCAGTTGTCTGTCTCTAGTCATTCCCGCAGGCTACTTCCAAAGCCTGAAATCTCTTTCCATCTACTCTCTGTCTGCACAATACTCTTTCTCTTTCAAGTCCTACTATACTCTTGGATTATCCCAGCTAGAAGCCATTGCTCCTACCTCTGAATGCTTGCATACTTTTCCCTAGACCTCACCTGCAACCTGATTGCATCATTCATTGTGTTACTGTATTCTGTTACTCTCACCCCAAAGAGCATCCTGTGGCCAAGTCATCTGTGTCTTTGCTGCTGTTCCTACTGTAAGGCCGGTTCAAACTCCACACCTGACACCTAGCCCGCCACTGAAAACCCCCACCCAAAAATTTTCGAAAAGCCCCGACAAACCTTGCCCAATAGCACTTTCTTGCCCAATAGCACTTTCTTGCCTGATAGCACTCCCTTGCCCGATAAGCACTTTGCCCCATCAAGGTCATTTTTCCCCAAGGCTGCCCGCTCACCAAAAATCCCACCTGCCCACTAGCAGTAGTCTGCCTCCTCCACGTCCTATGTTCCAATATCCAGTCAAGTGCCTTATGCTTTGTCTCCTCAGTTCCCAAATAAACGCCTTCACTCCCTATAAAACCCTTTGCCCTAAAAAGTTAGGTGCGACTTCTCTGGCCCTCTCCCGGACCATAGAACCTCGCCCGGTAGCTGAATAAATTGGTTTTTCATTTTCTTATACTGGTCTCAGTTTCCTCATTTTAAACTCCTCATTTTACACCTACCTACCGTAGTAGGTTGCTTATAAGTGATGAATAAATGAACATAACCCACTTTATCACTTTAAATAGTGATGCAGCACCATATCCTTGGCACTGCAACTGTTCAATTCATCAAGGATACCTATGACTACAAGATACTCCAAACTGTCATGTAAAAGCCAAAACGTCATAGAAGCTGAACAATTCCACTTCTCAAAATATTTCAAACTGATACCCTACTTGTATGTCAGGTTTGTTTTGTACCAAGGTAGGTTTCTTTCCTGTTGTTGATGGAGAGTTTCTCTCCCAGCAGGTGCTGATCTTCATGCTACCATTGCCCAGTCAGTGGGTCATGACTCTAGTAAATGAAGAATCCCAGACAATGGAAGCTGCCCATGGCTTAGAACCTGCTTCCATGAAAGCTTGTGCCTCCATAGCCCAGTTCTGGCTGAGTTGTGTTATTGGGTCAGCTTTCTAAGAGCTTCCATGCCTTAGTTCTTCTCTTTTAGGTCATCCTTAAAGCCCCATGAGAGGACTTTTGTAAAGCATGGAAGTACCCACGTTCTTTAGTGTATCACTTCTATAAAGCTGTCAATGGATTTCCATTATAAATAGCCACATTCCTCAGACATCATCAGGATTCCCAGGACATCATCAGAAGCTCTTGGACTGCATGCTAACATGCAAACTCCTGAGCTCTGTCTGAAACCTAATGAACCCCAGTAAGCTGCTTTCCCCTCAGTGGCTTCAAAGGTGATTTCTATGCATACAACCTTAGGCACCTCAGACTTAAATAAAGGCCAGTTGTTGATTTCAGCATTAAAATCTGAGCCAGACAATTTGTCTACATCCCCTGGAAGCAGCAGCATCCTTCGCATTTCTGTCTCTGCACAGGCTGTTGTTGTTCCCTGCGGGGCCTCCTTGCCTTGCCTGTGTGCCACACACACTCTGGGCCCATCATATCCTGCACTTCCCTCCTGCTGTCTAGGAAATGTCACTGCTCCCACAAAACCCCTTGGTTTCCTAGACACATTCAGTTATCCCCATTCACAGCACCTTATCTACCTCCTGAAGCAGGGTTCTGTGAATACTAATCTATCATGGTTGGCTGTGTTCCCACCCAAATCTCACCTTAAATTGTAGCTCCCATAATTCCACATGTTGTGGGAGGCAACCAGTGGAAGGTAATTTAATCATGGGGCCAGGTCTTTCCTGTACTGTTCCTGTGATAGTGAGTAAGTCTCACAAGATCTGGTGGTTTTATAAATGGCAGTTGCCCTGCACAAGATCTCTTGCCTGCCACCACGCAAGATGTGCCTTTACTCCTCCTTCGCCATTCATCATGATTGTGAGGCCTCCCCAGTCATGTGGAACTGTGAGTCCATTAAACCTCTTTCCTCTATAAATTACCCAGTCTCAGGTAGGTCTTTATTAGCAGCATGAGAAGAAACTAATACACTGCCTTTGCCCCATCAGCCACCCACCTTCATAAGCTGGAACCACATATAGATTTAGTTAGAATAATACTTTGTTAGTATAAACTCTAGTTTATGAGCTGCAGACACATGTGGTGTGCTTCCCTGCCCTCCAGCTGCCTCTTAACAGAACTGACCACATCACTGCACCTCTCTGAGCCTCTTTATCCTCATCTGAAGATGGCCACAGCATCCCTCCCAAATTTCAACTTTTTTGATTAAATGAAATAATGAATGTGACAGGCTCAGAAGCGTACTCAATAAGTACCAACTACACTTTATTGTTAGTAATATCATCATTATTTTATTATCTTGTTATCCCGAGAGTGAAACAAAAATGCCTGCTACCAACAGACAATGAATCATTGTAGACTTTATCCCCTCATAATGCTATTGGGATAAGGTCTACATCCAGACTGAAGAAAATAAAGTATCAGCAGCTTTTTTTCTTTTTCTTTTTCCTCTCTTACCTTCTATGAGACCAATGACTGGACTCTGCTGGCTTATAAACCAGAACTAAATTCCATTAATGGCGCTCCTGTAACTTCTGATGGTTCTCCCATGGTGCAGGCAGAACAGTGCCATAGCAGAGGCAGCAGGGACATTGTGTCTCGGCCATGAAATAGGCTCTTCTGAATTGCCCTGTACACACCAGAGGCCAGGCTAGAATGTACAACAAGATTTTACTGGACACTGCAGATAACAAAAAAGAAGGAATAAAGCTGTCCTCTTATACAGCCTCATGTAAGGATGCTTACATTCTTTGAGCATCCTTCTAAGTGCTTTATTCAGTCAAAAAACATTGATTAAGTATCTACTTTTAAAAATCCCTCTCTTAAGGACTAGACAAAAATCCCTGTCCTTGTGAAATTTGCATTCTCCTGTGGAGAAAGATGCAATAAAAAATAAGCATAACAAATTTGATATTATAAGATGACATGTGCTATAACAAAGAAAAACGAATAGATCACAGTAAGGAGGACTTACGTGTGTTACCTCAATGGCCATTATTGTATAGACAGATGCTTTTATTATTACCCCTATTTTATAGATGCAGAAACTGAAGCACAGAGAGGTAAAGTAACTTGCCCAACTATCAGAGCAGGACTTGAATTAATGCATCCTTACTTCAGAGACCGTGCTGTTAATTACAGTGCATGATCACAACCAATTGCACTAATCAAGATAGAGCACCTGCCCGGCCCAGCTTGGGTCAGGTTCTGCTCAGCTCCTGGCTGCCAGGAAGGGTTGGAATGGGACAACTCACCTCCCTTCACCTGAGCATGTCTGCTCAGTGAGGACTGGAAAGACATTTTTTTTCCTTCACTCTGGCCAAATGCCTTTCCTCATGGAGCTTAGGGTCACCTTCAGAATTCTCACTGGTTCTTGTCATACATTAAGCATTTCAGGGAGATAACAATAGTAATGTCCACTTCTTTTAGGGAAAGCCAATTCCTCCCCACAATTAAAACATTATACAGCCTCAGTACTTTATTTGGTGTTACATAATGTCACATTTTGCATCTCAAAAATCCTGTATCTATGTTGAGCCATGCCAAACCCAGTATTTAAGTTTTCTGCCACTATTTCAATATCATCAGTTAGGCCTGTGCCTGCATGCTGTTGCTACAGCATCCCACATGGCTGACAATACATGTCCAAAGAAGAACACTCATAACTTTAAAATGAATTGACATATACATAAGGAAAACATGATTGTTTTTTCCAGTTACAGAATGATCAGCTACACAGCTTTGTAGAATCTGCTCTCTGCCTAAATCTCCTACATTCAAATGGGTCAAGATTTTCATTTTCTCCAGGAACTTGGGTGAGGCTTAAAGTTCTGGTATCTAAGAGCCCCATGAAGTGATCTCCCTAGAAAAAGAGACATTGCTACAATGATAAATGCAAATTTAAATCTGTGAGACAGAAAACAATTTAAGGGTTTGAAATTGTAATTTTCATGTTTCAAAAATCTTAGAGACACTGTCATATCCAGGGCCCTCTGTGATGAGTGCTACTCTGAGGACATCACAGAACTGCTGAGATTGAGAGAGTCTAAATGGCTCATCCCATCTATCAATCCATGACAGAGCAGAGTAAGATCCTTATCAGTGACAAAGCCCCCTCCAAGGAATTCTGTAGAGTGAACCTGTCTCTGTGTGCCGCTCTCCTTCCACACCATTCTTGAACCCATGACTCTGTGTGCACCTGCTGTATCCCTCTAAGAGACCATTATGACTCTTTTCCACTTCCAAAAAGCCTACCCATGCTATCATCATAGCTGGTTCTCACCTCCTCTATGAAGCCCTACTCTTCTGAAAGCTTTGCCCATGTCTGAATCTCCATTCTGCCCACAGATAAGAAATTAGTGGTTTTCAAAGTTTAGTGTGCATCCCTTCTCTCCCCTCTACTACTATATACACTTGATAGAAACAATCCTTCACTCCACCCACATTTGTCAGTCATTTATATTAGACCAGCAACTGTTTCAGCTACTATAGAACTAAAGAGATACAGCTGAGCCATTTGGATCAAGTAGCTGTTTTCATAGAGCTTACAAAAGAGTAATAAAGCAGCCATAGATTTCCCATCTGCACACATGCATTGTAAGCATTCAGTGGATACCTGCTGATTGATTTACTGATTGGCAGCATCATTAATGTTTCTTTGTATTCAACGGCTATGACTTTGAGATCCTAGTTTACACCAGCCAATGTAGTACAGCCTGCAATTTCCAGGGTGAACATAAAGAAACAGTGTCCACTTTCATGAAGCTTTGAACCAAGTTACTTACGTAAAGCTTACAGTTAAGACATTTATTTTTCAAAACAATGAAGTTTGCAGAAAGATTTCTGGGCAAATGCATCTTCTCACCAACAGTTACTAAGCATCCACATTAGCGGGACTGATTTTATTACCTCCAAGATTTTACCTAATCCACACTAATGCGTGCAGTTGATAAGACTGCAGGTAAAGGCACTGACATTCAGGAAAGTGAAGTGACTTGTCCAAGCTACTCAGCCAGTGAGTAAGTGGTGGAGCTGGGACTCCCACATAAATGTCCTGGGTCCAAATCCCAAACATTATCCCCAAACATCTGGGAAAGCTTTTCTCATTTTGGAAGATCAGAATTGTGCCACTGGCTTTCATAAAATCAGATATAATGCAGATGCAGTTGAGACCCTCATGAAGACTTAAGCATTATGGAAAAATCAATGAGGGACAATGTCAGTAAGGCTGGAAAGAAGGAATTTTAGTATGAAAGAAAGAACACGAGGAAATAAGATTGAAGAGGTTAAGTAATAACCTTGTGCATTCCAGAATTAGACCTAAGATATATCCCATCCAACATTATCCTCATCCCATCCAAAAATTATACCCCATTTCTGATCTTTACAAAGATCAAGAAACATTTGGGGAGTTCTCAGTTTTCCTATTTAAAATGTTGTTATCAGTTTAATCTATGTCCAAAGGTTTTGTTTTTAATTTGATAAGGTAATTTGTCAAAGAAGAAACAGTTACTGGATTTCGTTAATTTTATTAAATAACTTGCTTGCTGTTCATAAAATACTTTAAGTAATGTAGAAGGAAACTCTACAACATAATGGAGATCCTCAAATTACATCTTCATTTCACAATTATATTAAGTTTATACTTCAAAGACCCTTATAGGCTCATGATAAAGTAACCCAAGTAGTTTGTCTTACAAACAAATGAGATCTCTCTGTCTCTGGTACTGGATAATTACTATTCCAATAAAAGACCCAAGAGTTTGCCAGGCTTTCCCTTCACCCAATGACAAGAGCATCAATAGTAAGTAATCCTTGTATCATTACTTCAGCCAAAAAAACATCTAGTTATTAGTCGTGGCTTGGTTTGGTTTTTCCTTGGATTTCTAACTGATTCCTGAGCAGAAGGGTACATTGTATTTTATGTTAGCAATATTTTTTGTTTATTCTCATAACTCCACTTAATGAAAAATAAAACTTGTTCCAGCTTCTCAGTGTCTTGTGGTTCTTTGTTGAGAACAAATGGATTTGAGACACAAATCCATTGTAGCAGTGTGGGAAGCCATCAATATATTTTAAAGTCAGTGGGTATAGTAGAAGAAAATAAAAGGCTGCCAATTCAGCCTTGGGTTCTAGCCTCTTAACTTCTTGTGAGTAAACTTTGGAAAATTATTTAACTGCATGGAGACTTTGTTTCCTCAGCTATAAAACAGGGTAATCCTAATAGGATCATTGGAAAGACTGAAATAAGATCAGGTATGTAAAATATTTAACATATGGTAGCATCCAATAAATATTATTTATTATTCTCTCTGGCTTTTGAGTTTCATATTACACCTTTCTGCTGGATTTTTAAAGAGAAACACCATATCTATGTATTTATCTGCATACTATGTATATATTCATTTAGATATAGGAGTAGGTATAGCTCTAGACACACAAACATTTAAGTGTGTGTGTATGTGTGTTTACAGATTTCTACTTAAATCAGAATTTGTAAAGTCTATCTCTTTCAAATGTGTTAAGCTTTAAAATCCGCTTATTTCCCTCCACTCATAAGAGTTCAACTTGCATAATATTCTTCTATAACTCACATGAGTAAGCTTCCATGATTCATTGGTTGTCCTCTTTTCTACCTTCCCAAGTTTGGCAAGGTCCTTCTCAAGTAATTAAACCACTGCTCGAGTCCTTGACATACAAAGGAAGTCAAACTTTCTCTAACAGAGCTAGCTGTGCCCAATCGTAAGCCCATATCCGCTCTAGTGGAAAAAGCAGTAATTCTTCTCTAGGTACTGCACTTCTGGCCACTACAGGCATAAAATAAATATCATTTACTTTTATATATCGTGTCTTCTTAGGGATGTCTTGAAGATGGACTCCTTTTGGTGCTGTTCTCTTAGGGAAATAATTCAGAGTTAGAAAATAAAATTTTTTGCTAAAAGCATCATGGTGGAAAATGTCATGTTACGTGAGAAAATTTGTCTGACTCCTTAGTTCCTGTCTACTCTCCATTGATTTATTCTTTCTTCCATTCCTCTCTTTTTTCCACTTTGTGCTCTAACTTTAAACATTTTTGGAGCTATTGTGATATGTCAAGACCTTTGAAACACAGGGATAAATAGACTATTCACTTTTTAAAGGTTAATCACCAAAAGTCAGTTTCCAGGTGTTTAAATGTTAATGTTTTAAGAGACATGAAAATCATGTATAAATTGTAGATCACTATATTTTTATGGTGCAAATGCAAAATTGTCACTGGGGAGTGATACTATTCTACCTTTTCTATGTTCTTTGTCTTATAAATACCTTACAAGTGTTAGAAAACTTAAATGATGCTTTTAATAACTTATCTGGCTCTATGTGCTGCAATAACTTCCATGGGGAGACAATTCTCAAAGATTTGAGAAGATTACTTTGTACCTTTTCAACTCCAGATCAGTATGGAATCTATAATGTGAACCTGGCTCAGACATTGCAAACATGTATAGATTTCTGTTTTAAAAGGTAGTCACAGATCAAATAACAAATCAAAAATAACATTTGCAACTTAAATCACACAGACATTGTTAATATACCTCATAGAGAAAAGGATCTTCTAAAAACAAGAGTATAAAAATAACAACGACCTCATTCTGAATATACTTTTCACATTTTTTTTTTTCATTTTCCTGTCCAGGTTCTGCTCTGTTCTCGTAGGACGGGTAATACAGAGTAGTGGTTAGGCATTCCAGAGCTGAGCCCAGAAGACTCAACACTATTCGCTAACGCTGTCACTTAAGGCAATAAACTTCATTTATCCAAGTCAAAGTTTGCTCATTTGTAAATGGGATGCTAACCTCATGGGGCTATTACAAAGATTCAATAGGACTGTCAATGCAAAGTGCTTAACAAAGTGGCTGACAAGAAAGACTTCTAAATAAATGGTAGCTATTATTTTTTACATGGTCATAATCATAGTGCATTTCCCATTAAATATCCTGTTTATTTATTTTACACCTAGTTGGATATTATACATGCTTTGCAAGTTGTTACATAATTGTCATAATTAAAATGTTTAATTCATCTAGGCAATGGGTAGGTCATTATTTAACTTGTGCTGTGCTGGCTTCTTCTGATATTAAGCTCTAAATACACACACACACACACACGCATGCACACACACAATTAACCTCTCAGTTTATACATCTTTTTCTATATTTAGAATTGTCAAACCCGGGAAAGGTTTCCAGAATGTCCATTACTCAATAGGAATATATTGACACCATTTGACAATTCCTTCCGAGAAAAGAGCTATAAAAACTTACTGCCACCAGCAATGTAAATGTGCAATCATTCCACTGCAACTTTTATCATTTTCTATTGCAATAAGAGATGCAAGATGATACTTCATGGTTGTTCTACTTAGCACTCTTTGTTACTCAGACTAAACCTTGTAAATGTTTATTCATGGCATACATTTCTTCTCTTGTAATATTCAATATTTGTCTTTATGTATCATAAAATTCTTTCTTAATTATTTGTAAGCACTCTTTATATATAAATGACATTCATTCTTTCTTATTAATTACTCTACGGTACTGTTTCCCTTTTAATGCCATGGAGCAGAATTATTTCTCCTCTTATGTGTTAAGGGATGATGCATTTTGTTACATTCATGCATTTGCCCATGTGGAAAACATACCTGACTCTTGTTTCTTGTTTGTAAGCAATCTGTCATATCACTTCTGATCTCCTTTCTGAGCTAAAGTCTTTCCATCTGAGTTCATTCTCTTACACACTCCGTCCCCCTGAAATTGCACTGAGGACCCATGATCAAATCACACCACCACTGTAAACCCTCTGCCGAGTGCCGTTGTTCCTCCAGGCATCTGAAATGGCTCGAATGTTCAAGTTCCCAGTGTCAACGGGGACTGTGCTACCCTCATCCTCACTAGATGCTGAGTTTTATGCCCACCCGTTACTTTCCGTTTACTGGCACCAATTCATAGAGCGCATAAATTTTCTTTCATTTTTGTTTCTCAACTCCTATGGCAAAGTTTAGCACTATAAAATATGTGACATGACTTGATGATGAAACAGCGGCTCCCTGCTGAAACTTCAGAGCAAGAAGCATTTTTTTTTTTTTAAAGAAAGAAAGTCATTGAGCTACCAGCTGTTCGCCTAAAAAAGATATGGCAGCATTAGCCACGCAGATATTCTGCAGTTGTTCCCTGGCCATAATAAAAAAAGATTTTTTTTTTAAAGATTCAACTGCATGTGTCTTCCAGGAAGTGGCCACAGATACAAAGCTGTTACTAAGGATGACCAGTAAGAAGGCATCTTAACTTTGTAATGGATAAACTGTGTCAAGATGCCATATTCAGGGATTGTCAAGGTGACTTTTCATTTTGTGATTCCTTCTCCAATTACAGAGAGATACATAAATAGAAGATATTGTTTGTAGAAAGGTTACATGACATTAAAATGTGCTTCATTCTACTGACAAATACCAGTAAATATCACTTAGAGGAAGTGTTGCCCAGATAAGGCAAAGCAAGCATTCCCTTGATCTGTCCATCTCCCCGTGTCTTGCTTATCAGTAACAGTATCCAAAAAAAAGTATCAACAATTTGGATGGAAAAATGTGTTGGGGAGAGACAACAGGATGAATTGTAACCCCCTAAATAATGCAAATAACAAAGAAATGGAATCATTTCTCCAGATGGCATATAGTAGGGATGGCTAGTTTGCAGAGAGAAGGGCATCGCTCAACTTTATATATTCAACATATGAAATCTCAAGTTCCTCCCACCTGGTTTGTAAGCATCTCACCTCCACGGTATCTGTACTCTCTCTCCTAAGTCTCCTGCTTGAAACCTACTGCTGCTGTGGAGCTTGGAGTAGATAGATGGTGGAGAAATTATGACTAAAATGTGTTTTTCCTTCTTTCCAAAAATATTTGAACTACCACAATTTATCATGGAATTATCAGAACAACTAAAACACTGAGAGTGGGAGAGAGAAAAAGAGACAGAAAGAGAAAGCAACTATCTGGTCACCCAGAACAGAAACCTGGGAGTCATCCTTAATTTATCCCTTTCTGGCCCCTCCTTTACATCTAGTCACTTACCAAGGCCTGTGATTTCTGCCTCCTAGAAAATATTTCTCCAGGGATTCCCACTCCAAATGATCTCTTACCTAGATTTCATAGTCTGCTAACTGGTTTCTATACCTTCTGACTCCAGCTCACCTTTCAAATTCTTCACTCCAGGCACCTGAGTAATATTTCTAAAAGGCAAAAACACACATTTCTTTTATGAAGTTTCTTACTTTTCAAAGCAGAACCTTTGCTCTATTATCCATGGAGAACAAAACTTCATTCTCATGCTGGGATGGGAGAGAGAAAGTTGCTCAGCAGAGTGGGGAAGTAATCTGGAAATCAAACTACTCCTCAGATGCACGTTCAACAGGGAGGCTGCTTCTGAAAAGCACCATCTTTACCCTCACTTTCAGAGGTACCCAGTGTTATCCTGAGCCATCTGGGGGATTCTGGGGTCTAAATGGATTGCCTCTCAACTTTCCTCATGACCAGCTTATGATTCATTTTTCTCAGTATTACTGTCACTACTCTTTGACTTTTTGCTTTCCAGCTTCCAAAGTTTTATGCGTATGCTTACTTCCTGTTTTCTTCTCTCTTCTTCTTAATGCGTTTTTTCTTATTATTTCAATAGTTTTTTGGGGCAACAGGTGGTGTTTGGTTACATAAATAAATTATTTAGTGATGATTTCTGAGATTTTGGTTCACCCATCACCTGAACAGTGTCCACTGGATCCAATATGTAGTCTTTCATTCCTCATCCACTTCCTACCTTTTACCCAAGTTCCTAAATTCCATTGTATTATTCTTATGTCTTTGCATTCTCATAGCTTAGCTCCCACTTAGGAGTGAGAACGTAATATGTTTGGTTTTCCATTCCTGAGTTACCTCATTTACAATGATGGTCTCCAATTCCAACCCTGTTGCCCCGAATGCCATTATTTTCTTTATCCCCTTGTTGATTGATGAGCATTTGGGTTGGTTCCATATTTTTGCAATTGTGAATTGTGCTGCTACAAACGTGTGTGTGCAAGTATCTTTTTCACATAATCACTTCTTTTCCCCTGGGTCGATACCCAGTAATGGGATTACTAGATCAAATGGTAGTTCTGCTTCTAGTTATTTAAGGTCTTGCTCTATTGCCTGGGCTAGAGTACAGTGGTGCAATAATACCTTACTGCAGCCTCAAACTCCTGGGCTCAAGCAATCTTCCCACCTCAGCGTCCCAGACTTCGAGCCTGTGCCCCACACCAAGCAAATTCTTTTTCTTTCTTTCTTTCTTTCTTTTTTATTTTTATTTTTATTTTTTTTAGAGATGGGGTCTGACGCATATGCTCAGGCTTGGGGTCAAACTCCCAGGTTCAAGTGATCTTCCCACCTCTGTCTCCCAAATCACTGGGCTATTACAGGCATGAGCCACTGTGGTACCTAACTGATGCCCTTTACAGAAACCCAATATTATCATTTTAATGGAATTTTGAAAGGAAGTATTTGTGTATTCAATCTAATGTGTTTACCTGGAATTTACCTGTAACTGTTTTGTACATCAATACAATAAAATAGTCACCCTCACACATCCACAAATACATATATACTGTTTATGTGTAGAGAAGGGACTATTTTCAAAATATTTAGAAATTGTGTTGAGTCATGGTGTGGCACAAATATGAAGTTACTAGAAATTACATCATTTTTAATATGGAACTTTAGAACATAGTCCAAAAAAGAAGTTTATGATTTTTATTCTGTTGAATCAGTAGAGCACACTAATAAAAATAAAAATAAAACATATTAAAGGCTCACCCAGAGTGTGCCATCTGAAGTCAAACCATGTCCGTTTTATTTGCAGCTTTTGTGTATTATGAAATACACAGTTTCATAAGGCATTATGTCGGAGTATTTGTAACTATCGTATTTAATTGTCGTGGAATGTTTTATTGCATTGTATCTTAGTTCATTTTGTGCTGCTATAACAGAATATCTGAGAGTAATTTATAAAGAACAGAGATTTATTTCTTACAGCTCTGGAGGCTGGGAATTCTAAGATTGAGGGGCCATATCTGGCTAGGGCCATCTTACTGTATTATCCTATGGTGGAAGGGCAAAGCAAAGGCAAGAGAGAGTAAGCAGGGATGGAGGATGAACTCATCGTTTCATCAGGGACCTACTCCCATCATGAGGAACCATTCCTGTGATTACAGCATTGATTCATTCGTAAGAACAAAGCCCATATAACCTAATCGTGTCTTAAAGGTCACACCTCTTAACACTGTTGCACTGAGGATTTTTTTCAACTCATGAACTTTGGGTACATATTCAAACTACAGCAGATTGACATGCAATAATTAACTATTTCATTTCCATATTATTTTCTTGCCATAAATAAAACATGCAAATTATTGCTCTACTGCTGCAGATTATCCCTATTTTACTGTAAGTTCTACAGTATTTGGCATTATCATTTTAAGATTGTCTTATTTAGTGGTGATGCCTTTGTTTTAATTTTTTTTAATTTTACTTTAAGTTCTGGGATACATGTGCAGAACGTGCAAGTCTGTTACATAGGTAGACATGTCCCATGGTGGTTTGCTGCACCTATCAACCTGTCATCTAGGTTTTAAGCCCCACATGCACTAGGTATTTGTCCTAATGCCCTACCTCCCCTTTCCCCTGACCTCCTGAAAGGCCCCAGTGTGTGAGGTTCCCCTCCCTGTGTCCATGTGTTCTCATGACTTTAAATTTTTTACTTCCAACATTTACTGCAAAATCCTCTTTTCCATTGTGGGGGATGTTTATATCATCACTTTTTTTACTAGTTAGTTATTAGTTTCCTAACTGAATTGGAATGAACTCTCTTTCATTAGACAGATACTCATAGCATGTTCCAGAGCTACAGAGGATGAGACTTGACTTTTGCTCTCTTAGAGTTCACAAGCTAGTGGAATACAAGCTGTAACAAGCCCAAGAGGAGTGGCGGTGTCATCAGGGAAGCACCAGCGAAGGCTGACATGTGACTGTCTGGGGAACAACATGGAGATAGCATTTCAGGTTGATGGAACAGGAGAATCAAAGACAGGGAGGCAAACACTTAGAAAACACAAGAAATTAAGACCCTCACTGTCATCTCCTACATTCCTACAAGTAGCATTTCTCATCTTTATTACTTTGAAAAACTATTTGTTTTGACTAGACTTTTGAGTTGTTATCATTTCTTTAAAAATCATTCCAACAGGGTCTGGGTCATCATGGTGGACTTGGACAAAAGTGTAATAACACTGCCACAGCTAACACCTCTCCTTAGGGGCAGTGATGCAAGCACATCAAAAAAATGTAACCATAAGCAATTGATAAAAAAAAATTATGTGATTAAGACAGCATTGCATCAGAACTGCATTCTCACTGAATCTCTCTGAATGATTTTGACTGTCACATGTTAAAACAGCAATCGGCATGGCTGCTCCTTATTCTGAGTAAAGACTGTAGTCATCTGGTTTTTAATGATAGATATGGAATGGGTCTGCAGGGACCAGATCTGGCTCCATTCCTGATATAGAAATACTTTTAATATACAGGACTTTATAAAATGCAGTGGTCTTTGTTGTATCTTCTTGCAGTTAGACACAATGAGTCACACTTTCTACACTTTCTACCATAAAATTCTGATGATGTGATTAAAGTTTGGACAATATTTCTTTATTAAAATGTATGTGAGCAAAAGGAATGTTAAGGATATGGCTCTTTTCTTCAGGAATTTATAAATTTATTTATATTAATTTATTTATTATATTGTATTTATTATTGTATTAATTTATTTATTATAATTTATGCTCACTATTTAAGGTGAGTATAACACTTAGCTGACTGTATTCAGACATCCACTTGCTTGTCTATTGCTCTCACTAGAGTGTAAGTTCCTTGAAGACAGGAATTGTGTGTTACTCATTCTTATGTCCATAGTGCCTGGCATACAATGGAAGCTCGACAAATAGTTTGCGTATTATGTGGTTGAAAGGAGACATTCATGCATGCACAGCTCTAGTCTTGCTGCTCTGTGTGTTTCCAACATGTGATTAACATGTGAGCATGTGGGGGATGAAGAGAGGATGGCCAGCTGGAAAGGATGAAAATAGGCTGCTAGAGGAACCAGCTTGTGGGCGTGGGCTGTGGGAAAGCCTGGAGCATGCAGAGGCTGGGGGAAGGGTGATTCAGGCAGCAGAGGGAAAGGCAAGAATGAACGTAGAGCAGTGAGTCTCAGCAACAGTGAGCAGCTCAGAGTGGGGGTAACCACTGGTCATCTGGAGGAGAAAAAAAACGGGGGGAATCAGGGAGCAGGTGCCTAAGTTCTGCAGTGCTATCAATAAAGCTAAGAGATGTGAGACTACTTTCAGTAGGCAATAGGAAAGCATCCCCATTCTAAAAATAAATCGGAAGCAGAGGACTGGCATCCTCAGATTTACACTTTTGAGAGCTCATTCTAGTGGCAGTGTAGGCAGAGAGGGAAAGGGAAACCTGGGGAGAGGGAAGCTAATCATCAAGCTGTTGTGATGCTATTTGTAAAACTAAATAGAAAGTGCCTGGGCTGTGTGCTGAAAATACAATCCTAAGCAGACAGACAGATACCTTATCTGCATAAGAATGCAATTACAAACTGCTATGAGAGCAATGAGGTCTGATCCAGCATAGGAGATTGCTAAAAAGGCTTCGATAAGAGCTGAATATGTGACTGAAGACCTGATGATCAGACTTGTGCTTATTTGAGGAAGGGGGTTGCAGAGGATGAGGGTAGTGGAGGAGGATACCAGGCAGAGTGGGGAGCCTGAAGAAAGCCTTGTCTTAGTGGGGAACACAGAACATTTTGTGAATGGCACACCAAGTTCTAGGTGGCTGAAAGCATTGAGTGGAAGGATGCTTGCTGAAGATGGCAGCAGAGCCAGGCCAGATCAAGCATGGCCAACCACGGTGAAGAGATATTGAATTGTTTCGGGCAGAGAGGAGGACACTACCAGATGGTTATTTGCAAAGCTCATTCTGGCTTTTTTCTAGAAAAATGACTGTAAAGAGCAAGACATTGAATGGAGACGTCAGTTAGGTGGCCACTGAAGTGAAGAGGCGACGGTTGCTGCTTAGACCAGACAGTTGTTGGAGAAGTGAAAGAATTCCACAATTCCTTAGGAGAGTGATGGCTCGTGAAAGTTACAAGTGATTACTCGTGCCATTCACTGTAACAGAAAACCCAAAAGAGAGACCAGATTTTGACATTTAGTGTGGGGAAAACAACAAATTTGACTTTGGATGTGGCAATTTTGAGGTGGATTTGAGAGATTGGATAAGCAGAAGCATAAATAAATCTGAATTTTGGAGTATATATAAATTTGAGTCGTTAGCTTAGGGTAATCCAAATCCTCCAGGCTCTCTCTTCTCTAGGAAATTAGGAAGGACATAGGCATGCATGTAGTAAAGGCAGAGCATCCCAGCATGGATTCCAGGGGAGCTCCAAGGAAAATGGAAACTTGTGGGGGCCTAGGGGGCTGTGTCATATTTTCAAGACTCTCACTGCACTAGGAAACTTAGGTGACTAGGCTTGTTCTCCCACATCAAAGAGAAGGAAGACTGGAAGCTCATAGAAGTGGTGATATTCCCCTAAGACCCGCATTCCAGGGTGAGGCTTTAAATCAAGTTGATACTTCTTCTGTATCTTATTGAAGACTTTAGTACATGAGATCTTAGGAGACCAGAAGTCATTTTCAGGATTAGAAATTGGTCAGTTTATAACAAGAATTTACCTCAAACACAAAAATCATTTTTTTTTTAAATAGGGCTTACTTCTTGAAGGCAAGATAATGCACAGAACACACCACCCTCTTCTCCAAGATGCCCACCATCTTAATTCAAAAGAACTGAATGTGTCACCTTGCCTGGAAAAAGGAATTTTGCATATACATTTAAAGGCCTTGAGATGAAGAGATGATCCTGTTGGACCCAATCTGGTTACGTGGGTTCTTAAACGTGGAAGTTGTTTCCTGTTTACAGTCCGAGGAAAATGTGACCACGGAAGAAGGGTCAGAGGGATGCAATGTTGTTGACTTTGAAGATGGGAAAAAAATGACTGTGAGCCAAAAATTGTTAGCAGCCCCTAGAAACTGGAAAAAACAAGGACATAGATTCTCCCCAAATGCCTCCAGAAGGAATGCAACCTTGCTGACAACTTGCTTTTAGCCCAGTTCATCCTTTATGGGACTTCTAACCTTCAAAATGATAAGACAATAAATTTGTGTTGTTTTAAGTCATAGTGTTTGTGGCAAGTTGTTATAGCAGCAAGAGAAAACTAATACATCTTATAGGAAGACCCCTACATTTGAAATTGTATGGTGGGCTCAGCAGGAATCATCTGACTCAGGACAGTCAAGCAGTTGGGACCTACATTTAGGTGAGTGTGTCCGGTGAAGCAGTGACCCCAGCCCTGCCACAGTGCAGCAGCCAGTTATTCTCACAGGAGTCACTTTACTTCTTGGACTGCTATACAGATAGCATCTGCTTTCACCTGAGTGATATTACATCTGAAGCATAAGCAGTCAGGCATATAACTTCATAAACAAATCATCACCAAAACAGAATAACCTGCCATTAAGCACAGTTGAGAAGGTTGCTCCAAGATATCAACAGCTGATTAAAAGTGGTTGTAGCTATGGAATAGTGGCAAAAATAAATTATAGGTAGGTAGATAGATCAATCAATTCACAGATAGATAGGTAGACAAAAAGAAAGAAAGAAAATACGGAATTGATTCACACAGTTATGGAAGCCGACACATCCCATGAAGTCCAGTAGGCAAGCTGGAGACCCAGAAGGGCCAATGGTATAAGTTAGAGTTCCAGGGCACAGGAAGACCAATGTCCCAGCTTAAACACAGTCAAATGAGAAAAGCAAATTTCTCCCTTACCCGCTGCTTAATGGACTGGATGAATGTCACCCACAGTGCAGAAGGGCAATTTACTTTACTCAGTCTACCAATTGAAATGTCAATTTTCTTCAGAAATACACTCATGGACTCAACCAGAATGATGTTTAACTAAATATCTGGGCCCCCATGGCCCAGTCAAGTTAACACATAAAATTAAGCATCATAGATAGATGGATAAACAGATAGAGTTAATCAGAGGCATCCTTTCAACTAAGATCACCCATTTTCCAAATTGAACGAAGGTAAAATTCCTGGAGTAAGGAAACAAATAGCAATCAAGAATTCCTGCACTTTGCTTGATTTTGCACAAAAAGGAATGGTTATAGGCACCATGATTGGAAGGACCTTGTGTCCTCATCCATTCCTTGAACAACACCAATTGGCCAGTAGCCAATCATGAAATGACAAAGATTAGAAAAAATGCTCTTAGCTTATGCGTGCATGTATTTTATTGATAGTGTTTGTTTGCTCTCTCATTGATTTTCATTGGTTTTGGAAAGGTGTACCTCCCAAGGCTGCAGTTCTTCCTGCTTTTATACGTAGAGTTCTATCCTGAGCCCCAACTTAAACTCCACTGGTGTCCACCTATGATTGATGCTGAAAAACTTTGACCCTGAAGCAGTACTGTGTCCTACTGGATCCCATCCTGGGAAGGCAGAATGAATCCGTAATAATGGGGCATCTTACTACATGTGTTTTTCTACAGTCCTCTGCGATATAAACTTCCAACTTTTGTTTCTTCTTCTTTGTTTTTTCGGAGTGGAATAATTAATTTAAAACACTTTCTCTTGCTCATATTGGTCATTTTTATAGAAATCTATGTGTCAGAACATTTAAGTCTCGCTTATTTACTAGGGATAAGCCTAGGAAGGAACAAAGCCAGTAAAAGAGAAGATAACCCTGGGTGCCACATAGGGAAAGATTTCAAACAAACAAATAAAGAAAACAAACAAAAACTAGGACCCCAATAGACAAGTAATGGACATGAAAGAAACAATCCATGAAACAGGAGTTAGAAATGACTAACATGTACATGGGGTAGGGGAGATTTTTAACCTCTCTAATAAAAATAAAAAAGAAGGCAATTGAAAAAAATGAGAGGCAATTTTTCACCCATTTAATTAACACAAATTAAAAATTTAAAAGGCAGGCGAGAGGAGAAAATGATATTTTAAAGAGTTTGGCTTAACTTACTTTCTTGCATTGCTCTGGGGAGTGTTAATTAACACAAACCTTTTAGGAAAAATTTAGCAATATGTATCATGGGTCTTTAAGACATTCCTACCTTTTGACCTTTTATTTCTACTTCCAGGATACAAACAAAAATGAAATAATCCTGAATAACAAAGAGAGTTCATATAAAAAGTGCTTCATTAAAATTATGTTTATGATTGTGATACATTGAAAATAACTTCTACATTCAAATAATTCGAGTTTTATCTATGAAGAGTGTTTTAAAAAACAATTTTTGTCATTGTCAGATTCAAGATATAATTTTATAATAAAAACTTCATTGAAATACACATATAAGAAAGCATCAGAATTACACTACTTTATGAAACAAGTAGAATTATAGGTGATTATATTTTTATTACTTTTTTATTTTTGAAATTTTACGTAGGGGATCTATTGTACTATAATAACCAGGAGGAAATTTTATTTAAAAAAAAACTTGGAATTAATTGTGAAGTTCTTGTATGACAGATCACTAAAGAGCACCCTCACCCACTACTACCTCCTCAAAAAAAAGTATGGCATGTGCAGTTGGTCTGAAATTTAAGGACATTTAGTTGTGCCACTTGACTCTCACTCAAAGACATGACCCAAGATCTACTAAGCATTTATAATCTGACAGCACTAAGAAAGTCTCTGAAATCCCTCCTGTCCCATCAGGACAGAAGCAAAGTCATTTTAGAAGAGAATAAGTTCACATTGGATCAGAGTCAAACACTGCCAAAGCAAACTGCGTCAGAATTACAGGTGATGAAAGTCCTGCACTCTTCAAACCAAATTTCGAACAAATGAAGACAAAAGCAATTTTCTGAAATTAGCCTATCAACTCCTCTCAAGGTGTGTTAACTCCATGAGGGCACAGACCTTTCCTGTCTGGTTGACATATGTAATATCTGACCTCTGGCATGTACAAAAGGATCAAGAAATATGCGGTGGGCTGGGCGCGGTGGCTCGTGCCTGTAATCAGCACTTTGGGAGACAAAGCTCGGAGGATCACTTGAGCCCAGGAGTTTAAAACCAGCCTGGGCAACATAGCAAGACCTTGTCTGTACAAAAACAAATACAAAAATTAGCCAGGTGTGGTGGCATATACCTGTTGTCCCAGCTACACGAGAAGCTGAGACAGAATTGTTTGAGCCCAGGAGTTTGAGGTTGTAGTGAACTATGACTGTGTCACTGCACTCCAGCCTCAGTCACAGAGGTAGGCCTTGTGAAAGACAGATGAAAAGAAAGGAAGAAAGAGAGAGAGAAGAGAGGGAGGAAGGATGAAGGGAAGGGAGGAAGGAAGGAAGGATGGAAGAAAGGAAGGAAGGAAGGAAGGGAGAGGAGGGAAGGAGGGAGGGAGGGAGGGAGAGAGTTGGTGAATGAATGAATAAACTCAGTTGCTTAAGCCAGAAACCTAGGAGCCTTCTTCAGTTTTCTACAGCCTTGGCCCCATGGCCAATCTGTTCTTTTGGTTCCTTTTTAAAATGTGTCTCCAATTGTCCCCTTCAGCCCCTTGCCACTGCCCGTTACTCACTCCAGGCCACGCTCTCTCTTTTCTGGAGAATTTTTAACAGCATCTTCTCAGCTTTTCTTTTTCTAGTCCTCTTCCCAGGCATTCTCCACCAACCAGCAAGATTTGATCTTCAAGCTCCATCAAATCAGGTCACTCTGCTCCTTGGCTTCAAAGTTTCCAACTGTTCCCACTCTTTCTCATGGTCCTCAATCACAGCTTTAACCGCCACTTCCTATTTCCTCCTAACTTTCCACTTATGCCACTTGCCTATTCACCATCACGCTGAGATCACATTCTTCTGCTTCTGGTCCCCCCAGTTTACTCAATATCCAAGCCCCTTCCCACCACAGGCCCATGTAAACACTGTTCCCTCTGCCCAGGATGCACTTTCTTCCACTCAGATTGCAGCTTAAATAGTCTATCTTCAAAGACACCTTTCTTGTCCACATAATTAAAGAAGACTTCCTCGTTATCTTCCACGGAGTTCACTTTTATTTTTGATCTGTGCAGCACTTATGATAATTTGTTATTAGTTAAATACTTATCTTTCAGTCTGTTTCTCCCACCTAACTGACTCCTCATGAGAACAGGGACTATTATCAGTATTGTCACTGTTGCATCCCAATGTGTTAAGTGCAGAGCTGTTCACATCCATTTGCTATATAAACGAATGAGCTCCTAAAGAGAGAAGTGATTGACAACACAGGTATACTGAATGAGTAATGGGATGGACCAGCATGGAGTTAGAAGGCCGATTTTTTTTTTAAGTGAGAAAGTAATAATAAAGTAGCACTAAAGTGTAACAGCCTATCTGACCAGAGTGTTTCACCAACATCCACGGAAGGCATGAATGGCAGAGCATCATTACAAGGACTCCAAGTACTAATGGAAGAGGATGTATGCCAAACCTTTCTACAAACTTTATGTAATTAATATATGATACATATATATAATAGGTATATATATCACAGAGAGAATTCATACTAATGAATTACATAAAGTTTGTAAAAAGGTTTTATATATATATATATATATACATATCACAGAGAATTCATACTAAAGAAATACATAAAGTTTGTAATTACATAAAGTTTATAATATATATAATACAAAAATATACATGTGTGTGTGTGTACGTGTGTGTGTGTGTGTGTGTGTGTGTGTGTGTGTATGCTTTTAGTTTTCAGTCATACTCAGCAATTTGTGTTTGTCTGTTGGCATGATATTCTAAAACTTAAGAAGACTATTGGACGAAAAGGATCAGTGAGGCTGATGCCCACATTGAATAAAGCAGGCAAGACATACCTTTCCAGATTGGTCTAAACAGAGCCTATTTACTTGTCGGGGGCAGGATTATCCTTTAAGAGAACACAGATGGCAGAGGAGACACTGCAGGACTATGAACTCAGTATATGGGGAAAGTAATTATAAAGGGATTTAAGACCATGGCAGAAACGGAGAGGTTAAGTCTCAGTTCCTTCTGTGGTGTATTAAATGGCAAAATGCAAAAGCTTTGGAACATCAAACTAAACTCATCTGGCAAATTGTTTTTGGAAAGAGATGGGTTTGTGGTTTGGACTCTTGTCAGCTATGTAAACACCCCATCATCTAGCTGGTTATCATCAAGGTTCTCTAAAAACCGTGAAGGCTCACCATACCTGCCCACTGGCCCAGCATAGCCTGGAAGAGAGCTGTCTTTGTAGGTGGCCTTGAAAGTTACTATCCCCACAATGGAGCACACCATCACTATTTGCTTTACGTTCACAATGACCTGTTTTGGTGGGAATCCAGCCCAGAGAAGCATGATTTTCCAAAAGAATACAGGGTTGGTTGACAACCCTGACTGAATGGTAGGATTCAAAAAAGATGGTCTGCTGGCTGCATAATCATTCTGTTTTCTTTTTTAGGTTCCCCAATTATGTTAATTCAGAAACTGTATCTATTAATTGCCCAATTAGACATCTGGTAATCACTCTGTACAGAAATCTCCCAAATCATAGTGGCAAGAGCTGGGTGCACTGTTTTATTGTATCACAAATAAAAATCTAATTTAGATTTAATAAAAACTAATTTAAGCTAATTTAATACCAATTGATCATTAACGGGGTGCATTTTGTGGTTTGTCAAGTATATAAGAAGGGTATATAATTAACTGGAAATTGTGTCCACAAGGTTATAATTAAGTCCTTGGTAACTTTTAACTTTCAGCAAATGTTTTACCACTTAATTAACATTTCAGAAGATGATTTATAATATGATATATTAAATGCCAATTGCAGAGTGCTGGGACAACTAATCAGTGTAGTGATGAAGCCTTCTATTTACAAAATGTCTCTTCTTTTGAGCTAAGTAAACATCTTCTTGCAGAGTAAATAAGATGTCTAAATATCCTTTTCATAAAAATTAATAATCAGTTGTGGACTAAAGTAATTGGATTGGATTATTTTAATATTCTAGTACTGGCATTGTACTCACAATAATTTTATTTTTATTTAACAGAGAGTCAGATAGAATAACAAAGAAAAAAGTTTGCTTGATTTTTGTCCACTTCCTTCTCTGAACTCTAAGCACCACTTCCATTAGACTAGAAGAGGCAACAGGGCAGGAACCATGTCTGTCTTCTTCACTGCTGCGCCCTCAGCTCTTTGCACATAGTCAGAACTACCTGTTACAGAGATGAAGAGAGTTACTGTAAGGAGCACAGAGCTGAGAAGGTGGCAGAATCCATGAAATCAAGCCATCTCAGTTTACATTCAAAATGTCCTATCTTCTAAAGTTGGCTACAATGAATGCTGTATGTACTGATTTATAGTTTGATTTAACACATAAAATGGAAGTGCAGTTGTGAGATTTAAAGAAGATATTGCATGTGAAGGACCCAGTGGAGTAAACGCTCAACAGATGTTGACCAAACGCTATCTCCTATGTGGTAGTTATCACAATTAATATTTCCCATTGATTTGGGTGATGATCTGTCTTTCTTCCTGACCAGATCAGATGCTCCATGAAGGCAGGACTGGGATACCGTGGTGAGCAAATCTAGCTTTGCTCACCTGGTAACCCAGAACGCAATAGAACGATTACAACCTTGGCCTCCAGTGAATATGTGCTTAACCAATGAATGGATGAATGAAGACACTAGCCTTATTAGTTATTAAAACTGCCTAACATATTTGGTCCTCCAAACCCGTGTACTTCAAATGAAAACCAGAACTCAAATCATGGTTTGTTGCTTATGAAGTGAACCACTGCATGTTAATAATTGTAGCAGTTTGTTCCCCACAGCAGGGCAAACCCCCACAAGACCCTGGCCTCAGGTTCTGCTTCAGCCTTCTGACATAACCCTAGTAATTGTGTGGTTGTGGTCTTCTGGCGTTCTGAGCTGCCTTTGTGCTCCCAGTATGGTCGTCAGAGCTTACTGGAACATCATTTCCCTACAAATATCTCAATATGGTCCCATGCCAAGCCTGGTCCTGCGGGGACTATCTCATTTGCATCTGAAGGTATCAAAATCTTGCTGAGCAAGTGCCTTCCACCCCAAACATCTTTCAAGATACGAGCTCAGCACCGTTTTAACGTGAGGCTTCTTGCTTTCCCTAAGGCCTGTTCCGGGAAGGTAAGCTATATTAAACTTGCTGCCGTGATGTTTGGGCTTATTGATTTTTTTTAAAAAAGTTGGCACCAAACATCTAAAAGACAGTTTAAAAAAATCAAAGGGGGAAAGAAACAAGAAGGGAAAAATATGCAGTCTACCGCAGCATTTAGCCATGTCCACTGTGGAAGGCATTTCCAAGTGCATACACTTCAAAATGTATCAAAACCAGGGCTCTTTCCTTGATGCTCTTTTAAATTGAAGGTGACAGCTTAAGGCCATAAGCAACAGCAAAGAACAAGAATCCAAGTTCATTGTTTTATACTGCCAGGCCAGTGCTTGGCGAACAGACTTAGGTGAGATTCCTTGTAAGTAAGGATTCTCTTCTGCCATTCGTTCTGGCAACCTCTAAAATCTGACAGCCAGATTCATTATGGGAATCTTGAGGTCTGCAATATTACCACAAATTCAAAGGCGCTGTTCACACAGTTGCCTTTTGAGGGTTGTAGGATTAAGTTTGCTCATCGATTAGATTTGGCTTGTCTGAGCAGAGTGCAGGAAATGTTGAGAGGGGATGTTTAAGCCAGTATCAGGTACAAAATCATCATCTCAAACTTGCACCCAGTAGCCACAATCGAAAGAAGGTTGGGGTCATGGTATCCATTTATCCATCATTCTCTCTCTCCCTCCCTCCTTTCTTCCCTACATCCCTCTATCTATCCATCCATTCATTCATTTCTCCCTTCCTCTCTACCTCCCACTCCTGCCCTTCATCCATCCATCCAAAAAGTCATATGTCAGACATTGCACTAGGCACTGTGATTTATAAGATGATAGAATTATGTCTTATCATTAAATGTCTCTTCATCTTCCAGATTTGCCTTGCTGTTCCATCCTTCATGCTTTTACTCTTGCTATTACTAATCTTGGAATATTCTTGTCTACTGGAAAAATTCCTACCCATTGTTAAAATCCCAGTTCAAAGGTACCATCACTCGAGATGTTTCTCAAATGTCTGAGCCTGAATTGTTTCTGTCTATATATTTGCTTAATACTTTATGCATATATACTTATAGCTCTTGCTATTTTTTATGTTAGTCATTTAAAATAATGCCCAAAACAATAAATAGATCTTATTAAACAAATACAATGACTACTTTGGCAAGCACTTCATGTGTATTAAATATTTGATCCTCACAACAGTTCTAAGAAGTTACTATTATTATCCTTAGTTGACATAAGAAAACTAAGGATTCTAGGTTTTAAGAAGTTACTATTAATATCCTTAGTTTACAGAATAAACTGAGGCACTGAAAAGTCATTAATGTGTCACTCAGCTTGGCAGTGAGCTCCCCTTGGGAGGTATGAAGGGAACTGTGCGGACAAAGTTTAGTTAATGCTTGTCGCAGAGGCGCAAAATGTGTGTGTGTGTGTGTGTGTGTGTGTGCGTGTGTGTGTGTGTAGTTCCTGGATTCATCATATATATATATGTATACACATATATATTTATGGATCTGTTAGGGAATGAAAATAAATGCAACTCAAATTTCTAGAATTCCAGATCTGTTCTCACCTTCCTAAATGACTGAACACAATTCTGAAAATTACAAAATAGCATAATGCTATAGTGGTTCCTACTTGACCAGCTACATTTGTCATTGAGATGTGAATTAACTCTAGATTTTTGTGCAATGCAAGGTACTGTTGTTGGGTGCTAAATATATATCAGGCACCCTGATATACCTTGATATGCATTTTACGTGGATTATCTCATTTAAGAACTCACAACATTCTATTAGGTAAGGACAATTGCTGTTTCATTTTACAGGTGCAGAAACACTAAGGCTTAGATATTAAAAACCTGGCCCAAGGACACCTAGCTGGGAAACAGTGAATTCGGTGGTCAGAGCTACACAGGCTTTCACCAGAGCCCTGAAGCCTCAGCACTATACTCTGCTAACAGACACAGAGAAAGATAAAGCAATAAATGAGGCGAGGGAAGAGTAGATGCAGAGAAAGCAGGAGAAGAACATTATTTCTTGAACAGTTTAAATACTTAGGCAGTCTTACCCTGACTTTAAGGCTCATTGTTTTCAATACCTATTCAAAGCGCCTTGAAATGTTAAGCACTTGAATAAAATATCCTTGAGAAAAGCTTGTACTTATACTCAAGGACAAGACGTGTATGTGTGTGTGTGTGTGTGTGTGTGTGTGTGTGTGTGTACAATTTATAAGATTCCATATTAATGTTGTTTAGAAGTTTTAGGATCAAAACAATATTCTTAATTGCAAAGTTATGGCATGGTTGACCATGATGCCCTTTTCATCTCTACGGGATGGTTTCTGTTTAGGTTTGTGAATAAATCTGTCTATACCCCTGGCCTTGGCATTCGAAGTATCCCTACAAATGCCATTATTTCTCGTCCTGTAATATCCTACCAGGAGTTCAGCAAAGCTGTAAGGAAGAATGCCATGCGCTCATTCTGCAGCCACTTGCAATTGCTTATCTGTCCCCACCACAACCTTGAAATTCCTTTTCAAATATCACAAATGACCCTCACTCACCAAAATGAATGATCTCTTCTTACGCATTATTTTTCTGTAACTTGCTGAACTGTTAGATATCACTCACTCGTCAGTCTCTCCACTGAAGCTCTGTACTGCCTGGGCTTCTGTTTCTTTAGATACTGGGTACCTTCTCATTTCACCATTTATTTACAATTTCACTACACAGCTTACAGAGGTCATCACATCCTCAAGGTTTCAGGGTCAACTTTCTATTAGTATCTTAAATAAAAACAGTTCAAGACTCCTTCCTGAGAAAAAAACAAATTTGATCATTATCCTGCAGATTTTGATCATCCATTTGAGAATCCCTATTTTTCTATCATTAGCTGCAGAGTCGATGTCCAAAACTCATTTTGAAATAGCTGTACATAGAAAAGGAGCAAAAATCCAGTTTTTCAAAGTGGGTGCAGGACAACTTTATTTCCAGTCATCGGACTCTTGTCTTGTACCTGTGATTTATCTGGCTTCTACCTGTTGAGTATGAAAAACTATATTTCAACAGACACAGACTTTAGAGACTGAGAAATATGACAGACAGTAAATGAAAAATGGAAAGAAAACGTGAGTCCTCTTTCATTTATAAAAAATCATTTTCATTTATAAAAAGCATTTTTTCAGGCTCTGTGTGCTGAACAAAGGTAAAGGGGAGGAGATGTTTGCAACCACAAAAAGAAAACACCTTATAATGGGTATGCAATTGTAGAAAAAGAGTCAAGAAACTAAAATGATGTTTTAGAAGGCTCCTTCACTCTGGGTTTTCAAGGAGCAAAATTTGTCTGTGGCAGATCACACGCACACATGCACACACACCACACACACACACACACACACACACACACTGCTTACAGTGCTTCACTACAACCCAGCTACCTGCTGTGATTAATTAATATGAAAACACTATTAGAGATATTGGCACTTAACCTTAGGCTGTTCACACACATTTCCTCAATGAAGATGGCTATTAGGTTCTCACTTAAGAGTTTGGGGGTTGAGGGCAGACTGGGGAGTCCAGCCTAACCCTGACGAGTTCATCGGCTACACACACAGCATGATATGGGTGCTGTTCTAGGGTCTAGAACTGGGTTAATTTTTATAGACTCAGCATGCCCAGAAGGATTTAAAAACTGGTATCCAACCAGACAATCCAGTACAGACTTTGGTTCTGGGGTGTGGCGGTTATTCAGCAAGCGATGGAGAAAGGAGACAAAGCAAGGAGTCAGGAGTCTCTGCACTGTAGAGATGAGTGAGGGCAAAGAGAGTTGGAGAAGGAGGTGAATCAAATGCATCTGTCCTGCCTATGCACAAATGAATCCTTGAGGGTCTAAAGTTCCATGGCATTAGCTGCTGGACCTCAATGTAGGTGGGTTGGTCAGATTTCAAAACACAAAGCTGGCATAGCTGAGAACCAGCAGGGAAAGACCATATACATATTTCTCAAAAAATATACCGAATGAGAAAATAAAATGATATTGAAGGGACATTGGGACCGTTTCTCTGCTTTTTTGGAGGATAAATATTATGCAAATATGCTTTACTCTTTTTATATTTTATGATAAAAGACATTATTATGTATTTTACATAATAACTTGATAAACTAAAAACTGCTTCTTCTTCTTCCACTTCTACTTTGTGGATTTTGGAAATACTATTTACATTGACATGAGAGCATATTTTTCTTGTCAATTGAACTGGCGGGTATGGCAACATTTCATTTCTTGAAGAGATGCCTGTCAACATCATGGTGAAAAAAAAAAGTCATATACGTGGTACCAGCATGAATATTCACTGCCTCTAACAGAAACAATGACAAAATATTATAATGATAACACTAGTAATAGCAACAACGACAGCAACAATACCAACTACAACAATTGAGGGAGAGAAAGCAGAGATTCCACCGTCAGGTAGCCCAGAACTCAAATTCCTGACATCTCGTTCTGATTCAGTAAACTTTGGTAAGAATCCTTTTTAAATGACAATTTCAATTTCATGCATAGAGAAGGAAGTTAATTATACATAATTCATAGGGTTATAAATGACTCATAGGTTGTGGGGGAAATGTACTGTGAAACAAAAATTAAAGGAAAGGAGGAAAAGAAAAAAAAATGTCTTGCATGTTTTCTGATACATAGTAGGCTCCTCATAAATGACCATCTCCACATCCATTTCCGGATCTCAAAGCCAGTTCAGCAACTTTTGAAGAGTTTTCAAAAGAAGAAAAATGGCACTACAGACAGATGAATCAAAGCATATCAGAGTTCTTTTCTCTCACACAAAACACTGTCATCTCTAGAGCCATTTGCCCTGCCATGCCCCATCAACAATAGGGATGGCCCTTTAGCCCCATGGAATTTCATTTGAGAAGTATTGACCTAACTCTGGCCCCACACAGATCCCTCCCCTAGCCGTAAAGTGAGATACTTCAATAATACAAAGCTGAGAGCAAGACAATGTTTATTCAGAAAGATGATGATCAAAACAACTTTTGAAATAGAGACGGAGATGAATACATGCACAACAATATATATAAATTCCATTCTTATGTGAGAGGCAGTGTGCTAAGAACTATATAAATAAAATCTAGTCCAATGTTCAAAACAACCAATAAAGGCAGGGACCTCATGATCTCTGTTTCACAGGAGAAGAAACCAAGATTTTAGTGGCCATTAAGCCAATTGTGCAAAATCACAGAGATACCAAGTAGCTAGCTGAAATTCGCAGGCTTTCCCCAGATCCCAAGTGCACAACCTTAATTTTATCCTGGCGGAAGAAAGAAAATGCATACTATACACAGAGGAAGAAAAGGCAGGAAGAGAGAAAAAGAGAGAAATTTCTAAAGAAAGATAAAATTTATTAAGCAACAATGATTGTCAATCATTGAATGAAATTAGAGACTATTATTCTAAGTGATGTAACTCAGGAATGGAAAACCAAACATCCAAACATTGTATGTTCTCACTGATATGTGGGAGCTGAGCTATGAGGACATGAAGGCGTAAGAATGATACAATGGACTTTGGGTACTCGGGGGGAAGAGTGGGAGCGGCGTGAGGGATAAGGCACAACAAATATGGTGCAGTGTGCACTGCTCGGGTGATGGGTGCATGAAAATCTCACAAATCATCACTAAAGAACTTACTCATGTAACCAAATACCACCCATACTCCAATAACCTACACCCCTATAGAAAAATGAAATAAAATTAAACAAAGAAACACAAATAATTGAGTTGCTTACTAAAAAAAAAAAATCACTTGACTTTTTAAATGCTTTTTTCTTCCTAATAATCCACTTTTGAAACACTTTAGAATGTTAAGACCTTGAATAAAATATTCTGAAAGAAGAGAGCTAAATTTCTGTGCAGAGGCAATGCATTTGTACACATGAAGAACACAATTGATTTACATGTTTTTAAGAACTTTATTCTCAAAGGAACAGTCTTATTTCTACAGCCTGTAATTTATGCTGGCTTGGCTGGACCTTGTTTTCCTCTTCACAGTCCCAGTGGTAAAATGTCATTTTCAGTTTGTGTCTACAAATAGACCTACAGACACCACTGACCTTGGTGGACGAAGCTCACGCTGTTGATGGAATTATTTTCATTCTGAAATGACCCCCAGGAATTCAACAAAGTGTGGAGTGGTGATAGTTTGTTATCACTCAACAACCTTTTCAATCTGTTATGTCTTCTCTCAGTGATCGTGAAATTCTTCATCTCAAGAATCACAAGAGACTCTTTGTCTCTCGCAAACACAACTTTTTTGTTGTTTTTTTTTTTTCTCAGCCTTCAATTGTTGTAGGATTTTAGTTATTTTAGGATTTTTTTTAAAACACTCAGTATCCCCATCTCTTTACAACTGATCATCTAAACTTGCATAATTTGTTGACTTTATTTTATATTTTTCACAGTAAAATTACTTTAACATCCAAATGTCTGCATGCCCAAATTTAAAGAACTCCTCTTTGATAGCACTCACCTACTCCTTCATGTTAAAAGCCCAAATGCCCATCGATGATAGACTGGACAGGGAAAATGTGGCACATATACACCATGGAATACTATGCAGCCATAAAAATACAATGAGTTTGTGTCCTTTGTAGGGACATGGATGATCCTGGAATCTATCATTCTCAGAAAACTGACACAAGAACAGAAAATCAAACACCGCGTATTCTCACTCATAGGCAGGTATTGAACAATGAGAACACATGGACACAGGGAGGGGAGCATCACACACTGGGGTCTGTTGGAGGGGACTAGGGGAGGGACAGCAGGGGTAGGGAGTTGGGGAGAGATAACATGGGGAGAAAGGCCAGATATAGGTGATGGGTATGGAGTCAGCCAACCACATTGCCATGTATGTACCTCTGCAACAATCCTGCATGTTCTTCACATGTACCACAGAATCTAAAGTGAAATAAGATACATATATTTACAAAAAAATTTAAATTTAAATTTAAAAAAAAGCCAAAGTGTGTGTGCCTTTGTTGAAATTGTCTCCATCTCAACTCCAGATCAGACAGGAACTCGAGTTTAGAGGATCAGCCCAGTCAATAACCTTGGCCACAGTGATTGGTTCAAGAATGGGCATGTAAGCCTATACAATTCCAGGAATGTTTTCAAATTTTAGTAGGTGAGGTGCCCCTTTTCGTTTTGAACTGGAACATGGAAAGATGTGAGCCTCCAGGTGCTGAGAGCAACCCTGCTGCCATGTATCCTGTGAGAATTAATCCAACTTGGAGGAGAGCAGAACTGAGAGATGAAGGGTGGCTGACCCTGGTGATAATGAGCTCCCGGGAATATTGCCTCTGCATCACATTACCAGGGATGGCTTCATGGGCATGTGGTCACTGCAATCACACATGACCCTATGGTTGGAGTTTAAATACTCTTCAGTCATTGCCTGAAAATTACTAATAAATGTATATTCAGAGTTGTATTTAGTAAGTGAAGTTCAATGGGACAGTGGAGCATGAATCAGGAGCTTGGAGCTATGGCTCATGAATGGTTCTGCCTCCTGCTACCCTCCTGCTTCCTTGGGACAGGTTCTCCATTGCTTGATCTCTGCTCCCAAGGGCCACGGACTCCACCTGGCCTCCTGCTCCCTGCACCCTATAGCTGCTCTGCAATAGGTGCTTCTTCTTGCCAGTCTTGGTGGCTGGCTAACATCAACAGGGGAAGATCTGTGTCATGCAGCAACTTAGAGAAGAGCTAGATGGTCACCATCTTTGTCCCAGGTTTAGAATACCAAGATGTGTTCAGCAGTTGGTCCACTAGGCAGCATCCAAGTGTGTCCTGGAATGAAGGGTGCAATATTTTGGATTGCAGCAGTAGGCCCCATGGAAAAGAGAGATTCATTTCCCATCCTCCAACAGGTCCCGCTTCTTTATTTTTCACTGATCCCTGCAATTATGACACTGGCCCTCCATGTTATACATGGAATTTTCAAGTATATGAGATAATAAACTCTGTTTTCTGCTTAAGAGTCTTTGAATGAAATTTTCTATTGGAGGCCTAATGGACACACTGTTTCTGCTCAGTTCTGGGTCAGCTGCCACATTGCAGCCCCTGGTCTTGCTCTTTGCCTGGCTACCCTCTACACAGCTGCTCCCGGCCTCACAGATCACCTGTTGCTCCTTCTCACTGCTTCTGTGTGCTGCTGCTAATCTGCTGATTCCCCTGAGCCCAAGGAGCAGACATTAGACTCTCTCTTAATCCCCTAAAGCACAGCTGAACCCATGATGTTTGAAAATGAGTCTAGTGCCTAGAAAATTAAAGCAGATGCTATAATAGAGGCATACCAAGTCTCAAAGCTAGATTGTGGGTCCTGGACTCTTCAGGTCCCAGGCTTCTGCAGGAGGACACCTCCTTGCCATCTTTCTTCTCAGCCCTTGAGTAGAAATCCCAAGTGGATGCAAATCCCTGTTGCCCTCACACCCTTGGAACCCCCTGACCCAGGCAAGAATCTATACCCGCGTTTCCCTGAATCCCTTGGAAAAAGAAATTCCGGTGTCAGACTAACCTCTAAACAGTAACAAAGGAAATCATTAAAAATACTAGTGCTGATTTTTATATTCAAATCTGACTCCATTTTCAAGCACCAAAATTTTAGACATGTTGTAGGTAGGTCACTCACAGGACACCTCACTATATAACATATACGTTGTTTCATGTTTGTAATCACTTTAGAGATGCAAACATTTCCATTTGTAATAATTTAATTGAATAGGAAATCATAAAACAATCTTACTTAAAAATGTAGATGTGAAAATCCTATCACGTTAACAAAAGGGATCCAAGACTGTTACTATCAAATAGGACTTACTGAAGAATGAAACAATGGTTAAATACTAGAAATTTCAATGATTCCAGAAGAAAAAATAGATAATTTTTCAGAAGATACAGAAAAAATTTAAGATCTTTTAATAAATAAAGTTTTAGGAAATGAGGAAATGGAAGGGAATTCCCATAACCTGACAAAGGTACCTAATAAATAGTGATGCTTTAAAAATGTTTCTATTAAACTGAGGCTCAAGATGTGAATTCTCATTATTACATTGTTTATTCAACCTGTTCTGGAGGTCTTAGCCAGTAAATTAAGGTAGGAGGAAAAGAAAGAACAAAAGAAGAAAAAAAAAATGGAATCAAGGAGAGAGGAAGACAGAGAGGGAAGGAGAAAGAAAGCAAAATGTAGTGACTGAAAGAACATAATCAAAAGTAGTCACAAATAATATGGTCTTTGTTTAAAATATTAAAGTATCTACAGATAATTTATTAGAACAAATGAGAGTATTTATCAGTATTGTTAGCAATAGTTTAGTGTCAAAATACATAAATTTTTTAAATCAATAGTGTCTAGTAGAAACAGATTAAGAAACATGATTTTTAAATATTGACAACAGAAACTAAAATATAAAACACGAGATATTTCTAAAAGAAAATATTGAAGATAGTAAGACCCAAATATATATGTTCTAAATATATATGTTCATATTTATATATTTATGCAACATTTTAAGAGTGGGAAGATTTACTGTGTAAAATATATTGATTTTTCTTAAAATAATCTCATGTGAATCTTTACTTACAGTAAAAAACACCCTTTGCTGCATCAAATACTATTAAAATTCCGAAGTGTTTATTTTGGAAACTAGATAACCTATTCTAAAGTTAATATAAACGAGTAAAGGACAGAGGAAAATAAGGTGAGCATCACACTAACATTAACAATATTTAAGGTGAACTTTAACAACTATTTAAGAGTGGTATTGGTACAGAAATGGGAAAAAATAAGTCAATCTTTTACACAACAATATTATGCAATATTATAATTAGAATTCCAAAACATGCAAGCATGTAAATGGGTACTTGCTGTATTTCAGAGTTGGCTTTCTAATGAGAAAGCAATGGACAGGCAATTGAATTGATGTTATTGAATGGGGGTGGGGGCTAGAGGGATGGTGAGGATTGTCATCATATACAAAATCAAATACATTTAGACACTTGTCTTACACTAGATTCACAAAAGTAACTTCTGAAAGTGCAAAATGGCAAAGACAGATACTGCTTATGCTCATGTTAAAAACATGAGGAATAATCCTGCGTTCAGTTGCAGGAACATCTTTAGATAGTTAAAGTACAAAATTTGATGAAGGATTCTCATCAATTTTAGTACTACAGAAGGAGAATGAAATGAGGGTGGGTAGGTTTTTAGCTGTATCTCTACATTTTACTTCTTTAGAAAAAAAAAGAAACATGGCAGAATATTAAGAGTTTAATAATCTGGTAACAGGCATAGCAATATCTGATTTCTGGTTTTTGTAATTTTCTCTATCCTATAATTGAGGGGTATTATAAGAAACAATTATAATAAATAGGTCAGTTGCCATGTGTTCAACGAATGACATTCACCACTTAAACAGAACAACAGAGAGACAACAATATGAACATTTCTATTAATGCAGAAAAAGCTTCTATTAAAGTCAATATCCATTAACAATAAGGGAGAAATACTAAAAGCCCCAAAAATTAGGAATACAGGTAAACTCCTCAACTTGATAAAGGGCATTAAACAAACCACAATTAACATAATATTGAACAGTAAAACATTGAATGTTTTACCCCCTACATGTAGAAGCAACATGCATATGTCCACTCATACCTTATCTAGTCAACATGGTTCAGGAGGCTCTATCCAAAGAAAATAAGACAGGATAAATAAATAAAAGAAATACAATTTGAGGAAAACCAAAGCTCTCAACAAATGAACTACTAGAGTTAAATAAGTGTACTTAGAAAAAGCCACAGGATACAAGATCAAAAGACAAGCACAAACTGTTTCTAAATATGTGCAGGCAAAATTTGAAAGTTGAGCACTCCAAATTAACTGAGAAAAATTTGAGTCATAAGTAAATGAAAAGAGATCCAATTAAAAATGGGCAAAATACTTGAACAGGGACTTCAAAAAGAATACATATCAGTGACCAACAAAAGCATGAAAAGATGTTCTATGTGATTAGGCATCAAAGAAATGTAAAATTAAATTCAATTTATATTAAACTAAATTAAAATACAAAGTTAAAACTATCATAAGGTAACATATCATACCCAACAAAATGTTTAAAGTTAAAAAGTCTAATAACATCAGGCATTGGCTAGAATGTGAAGCAACTGAAACTTTTACATGTTGCTAATAGGTTTTTTGTACAATAGTATCATCACTTTGGAAACTGACAGTTTATGATAAAATAAACATATATCTGACTTACAACTCAGCATTTCACTTCTAGGTACTTTCCCAAGGCAAATGAGTGCATATGTCCTTTAATAGATTTGTGCAAGCATATTTCATGGTGTCTTTATTTATATTAATAAAAAACTATAAAAGCCAAGTATTCATAGGAGAAAAAAATATATAAATTGTGGTATATTTATACAGTAGGAATACTAGAATAATATTCAACCATCACAAAGAACACACTGCTGATATACTCAATGAGATGGATTATTTTTTGAAACATTATGCTGAACAAAATAAGCCTGACATAGACGAGTACATATTGCATGATTTCATTTATGTCAAAAGTAAGGAAAGTACAGTCTGATAGAACAAGAATGAGGGGGTCTATCTGGGCAGGCTAGGTTATGTTGCAGTGATTAGCAATCCTATAATCTCAATGGTTTAAAACAAGAGTTTATGTCTTGCTCATTCTATGTAATCATGGTGAGCCAACAGAAAAGCTTTGCTTATAGCCAGGCTGATGGAGCAGATACCATTCGGAAAGAGAATTCAGGAAGCTCTTGCACAGGCAATTAAATTCTCAAATCTAGACATGTCACAAGAGATTTGCTTTTATAACCCATTGGTAGGAACTTGTTTCTGGCCCCACCCAACATGAGGGAGACAGGAAGAGTAATCCTTCCATGTGCTCAGAAGGCAGAGAGTCAGAAGTACATGGCTAGCAATTCAGTTGACTACCACTGCTAGATGGATGGTAGTGGTTGAAATACAAATCAATAACATAAGGAAAGGCCTTAAAACTACTAGGATGATGTAGCCAATGAAAAATCTTTGTGAAGCAGGCTAAGGGACTTTAGTCACAAAGATCTCTAATATTCAGTTACAACCTGTTGGCTTTCGTTGATTTCATATGTTACTACTTTTCTCATCAAAATATTCTATAGAGACAAATACTTTTGTTCTTTAAGTTTTGTTTTGTAAAAAATCAAGGTAAGTGATGACATTTTATGTAGCAAGGAATTTGTGCTCAGAAGAGATATAATTTCTCCAAGTCAAAGTTGTCAGTGAGAAGGAATCTTCAAGGAATCTATAGAAATCATGAAGAATCTATTGGACTGTTCTCAAGTCATAGATTGGGGTTAGATCCCAATTTATCAAACTCTTAAGGAGCAGAGTTGTCTCAGCTAATGAAGGTTGTCAGGAAGAAAGGAAGTAAGAAGTTTTTGAAATGGTCTCATAGAGTGCTTAGTGTGGAAGCAATACTCAATAAATGTTCATTTAAGTGTAAAAACAAAAGAATCCTAGACCTGAAAGAATTGCGTAAGTTCTATACAAAGTGGGCTTTGTATAGAACTTTTGTGAATAGAGTTGGGATCCTCCTTAACTCATCCCTTCATTGGGATGCTCTCAATTGGCATGTTTACTTGTTTGTGTTTTCTTTATTAATTCATAAAAAGGGCTTTTGCTACCTGCCACCTCTTCATGATGCTGATAAAGAGTGGCAACACTACCAAGAATATATTGTGACAGCTTCAATACAGCCCTGGTGTCCATATCTGGGTCTCATGATAATTTCACTGCTAATTTCAGGACAGTGACTTCTGTTATATCACTGTGAACTACGCCCAGGATGCTAAGTATTTCCTGCCTTTTTGCCAAGTTGACCAAAAACCAAGAGAAAATTTCTTCATAGTCTGACAGGGTTAGGACCACATTATTTTCACAGTCAAGCATGAAAGTTGGAACTCAAGGCAGTACAGCAGGCAGGAGCCCTGGGAGGGTTTAGCAGTCGGGAAGTGCTCTGTCCACTGAGTTGGTGTCTTCTGCTCTTTTCCTGGCCCTAGTCATTGGGATGACTCAATTCGGATGCTCCTTAACTCATCCCTTCATTGGGATGCTCCCAATTGGCATGTTTACTTGCTTGTGTTTTCTGTATTGATTCGCATTTTGCATCTTCTCCTTTCTACTTCCTCAAAACAAATACTTTAATAAAGAGAGGAGGGAGTATGGTGTGACTTTCCTCCTCTTCCCAGCAGCTTTTCCTGACAACGTGCTGCTGAGTCTGCCTCAGGATGAGCCCTCGTGCCCTCACAACCTGGCTGCTTTGGTCGTTGCCTCTTCATCTCCACCCTGGACATGCTGGACAGCCTTCCTCTGAGTCTCCTTGTCTCCTTCCTTGCTCATTTCCAGGCGATTCTCTACACTGTCCAGAATCAAAGCACTAAAATGGAGTCTTGGCCCGACATGTCTGATTTAAACATCTTCCACATTTTCCGGTATCTAAAGCACAGGTTGCAAGCAGGATGCCCATAGAGGATGTTGATGGGACTTCCCGCAGATTTGTTAGCATATCTTTTCACAATTTCTGCTTGAGTCTTGCTTGGTTTCCATGGACTTTTGCTATCTGCTACTTCTTCATCTGCTGGCACAGGGAGCACAAAGTGCTGAGGGGTTTTAAACCCATGAATAAAGGGAGAAAACTCTGAAGCATCACTTCCACTCCAGAACTCCCCTATCACAACGGCCTGAACCTTCCCTCCGTGGTCCTTGGCCTGAAATCACACCCCAACCTGGGTTCTTCCCCATCTATTCTCTGCTTTCCCTATTCTTATGCTGGCTTCTCCTTGGAGCACCTTCTTAATAAGCCACTTGTTTGTGAATCCCCCTCTCAGGATCAACTTTTAGGGACCTGATCTAAAGCATCCCACTACCCCTGGCCAAATTTAGTTTCAATAATGATCAAATGAGTTTTCTTTTTTACTTTTATAAATTTTTCTTTAATTTTTATGAGTCCAAGAAGTTTTTTGCACTTTTAATTTTAAGGAGAATGATGCCTAATAATAACTTGTATCTTTGAGGGAAGTTAAAGTCTGTAGCCATTTTAATTTTAAAATTTAAACAATTCCAGGTAGTCATTATTTGGAAAATTTCCTTGAGTTTCCAAAGTGTGATCACATTCTCATAGAGCCATGAAGTCCGCTTCGAACAGCTTTTAGCCCCATTAAATTGTCTCCTTTTTTTTTTCACTTCAACATTTATTTCAAGTTCTGGGTGACGTGTGCAGGATGTGCAGGTTTGTTACATAGGCAAATGTGTGCCACAGTGGTTTGCTACACAGATCAACCCATCGCCTAGGTATTCAGCCCACCATTCATTAGCTAGTCTTCCTGATGCTCTCCCTCCCCCATCAACCCCCGACAGGCCCCAGGGCGTATTGTTGCCCC